>APFE031202759.1:3362-14427 GCA_000404065.3 Pinus taeda | reverse complement strand
CATTAATCCTCTATCAAAATATACAATGAAGAAACAGAGTTTCTTTCCCACAGTCTCCCAGAAATTACAAGCCAACCAACCCTTTGCAAATAGTTTGCATACAATATATACAATGTTCCATGAGGAGATAGAACGACCAAGGGTTGGGGAGTTTCTTGAATCATTACAAAATGGAGATGGAAAGCCAACCATTAGCTACAGGTGCAGCATTACAAACATGACACATGGCTTGGGTCACCACTCGCCTTCCTCTGCCACTTGGATAGAAGCCAATTTGGAGTGAAAATACTTTAAACTTTGCCTTATGTGTTGAAAAAGGTGAAGTGTAGATGAGCGGGCCCACTTGGAGAAAGTCGCAAATCGAAATTTCACGAAACGGAGGTGAATTGGGCCTTTTTCCCTATATGCACCGCGCCACTTTCTATATGTGTTGCGCCCCTTTGGAGGCTGTTTGAGGCACCTGCAGGAGTCCAAATTGTGCTCAAGTGTGCTTGTGGGAAAGCCTGGCTTGTCTACTTTCCAACCCAAGTGGAATTTCTGAATTTGGTGCTCATTTCCCCCTCCAAATATTCATTCTCCCAAGACTGCTTCCTGTGTGTCAAAATAGGGGCAGAGAGGCCATTATTTGGGTGTTTTTGGCCTCCTGGAGACTCAAATCATGCCCAAATTTCTTGTCCAAGCACCAATAGTCGTGATTTTGCATACTGAATCAAAAATGCAAGCCATTTCCAATTTGGAGCTCCCAATCCTAAGCGCCGCGCCAGTGGCGCGACGCACTGGGAGAAAAGAACTGTGTTGTGACCAAAAAAATGCCATGTGACCAAAATTGCCCCAAATTTCTTGAAATATGGGCTGGAGTTTCTTGAAGAGGAACTATGCTAGGCCATAGAGGCTTCAACCACGATTCGAAGACGATCTTGCTCTTTTTGCCTCTTTTGCCTCTTTGTTGCTTTGCTCAATTTTTCCTTCAAGCTTCTTATCTGAGCCTTTGCACTCATATTCTGTGCCCTATAATGATAAACCATCCTCCTCAGTATGGTTTTGTCTCTGTCAGCCTTCTCCAGTAGTCTCTCAAGGTGGATGTTGATCCACTCTAACTAGGACTCGCGGTCATTGTTAATCTCTTGCTCCAAGGTGGTGAGCTCGATCCTCCTTTGTTGGGCAGCTTGTCGATTCTCACGGATGCTTTGTAGCTCCATGATCTCATGCTGGTCCTCAAGCTATTTTTTGCTCCACTCCAAATACCTGATGATCCATTTGGCCCTCTCCACATTCAGTGACAAGTCTTGGATCTCCGTGTTCTGCTCTTGAATGGTCATCCTAAGTCTGGCACTCTCCACATCTGCATTATCATCCTGAATGAGGATGAAATCGGCCTCCTGTTCACCTGATGGCCCCTCATCATGCATGGGCCTCTTTCCCTTGTCCTGTACCTATGTCGTTGATGCCGGAAGCGATGCCCCTTCCACCCCGGGTGGAGATAACACTTGCTTTGCTGCTGCAAACAAGTGCCTACTTCCTCTCTGATATGTAACAAATATTGGCATAGTAGTGGTCTCATGGCGCTCATACTAATGAGAAGGACCACCTATCTCATGCTCTAGCTCTGATAGTACCTGTGAAGTTTTGAAGAGGTCACGGGAGATGAAGTCCTCCCAAGCAATGCCCTGCAGTCCCAACTGATTATCCACCAAAATCTGGATAAGAGAAAAGTGATAAACACTGTTAAGTTGCTGCTAAGGGGTCTTATGCTACATGAAGGTGTTCATCCTCTCTATATTCCTACAAATGAAAAATGGGAGGTTCATCATCTGCACCATGGTAAAGTGCATGAGCAACCTGATGTGATAGGCATATAGTCGAGAGAACCTCCCCTCACAGCGGAAGTACTTCATGATCAATTTCATGAGTGAAGCATCCTCATCTTTCAAATATCTGAATGGAAAGACTCTTGTGAGCTGCCTCAAGAATTTGGCCTTAATGTAAGGCTCATAGTGTTGCCTATCCACCTTCTTTCTCTTGTGCCACTGTTCTCCAACATTTGGTATGCCTGTTGCCACTGAGATAGTTTCGGGTGTCAATGTGAAGGTGACCTCGACCAAGATAGACTGACCTCCATGTAGGTGAAGCACAAAAAGACGGGCCAACTCATGATGAACTCTAACATTAGCCACCCTTTGAAAAAATTCAAAACATGATAGATGTTGGAAGCATGACATGGCAAGAGGGTAGGTCTGCAATTCAGTGAGGGTAGTTGGCTCATCCCTAACATGTTTGCCACTCTTGTGATGTCTCCATGGAGCCTATCCTTTTGAGGAAGAATCACTTTGTGTCTCCATCTCGTACTCTGATGAATGCTCTGATGCCATGACTGCTATGTATACTGCACTTAGGTTGCCCTTTGATGATGGTGTGAAACTGGGGGCTTTTGTGATATCTGCCACCAAGGGGAACAATGAAACAAAAGAGAGTATTAGGAGGGGAGTAATGTGATAGGAGTAGGGGTTATGGGGAGAAGTTTTGTTTAGGGATATGTAGGGGGGTTAGGGGATTTGATAAGGTAGGGTTTGGGGTCTTGATAAAGTAGGGTTTTGGGGTGTTATGTTGACCAAAGAGTGGAGGGATAGGGGGTAGGGTTTGGTAGTGTTTTAGGGTAGGGATAATAGGAAAAATGAGAAAGGGAGGATAGGGAAAAATGGTAGGAGAGGGAAAAAATGGTAGGAAAACAGAGCCTTGGCATCAACACCACAATTATGAAACCCTAGCCACCATGGTTTTGATGTTTTTTGAGTGGTTGTTTTTATGAGTTTTATGGCAATTAAACATAGCCAAGAACCACCATATCATCCATAAAATTTGATGAGAAAGTCTTGATATAGAGCCTACCTGTCAATTTGATGGGTATCACAAGAAATTTAAGGTGGTTTGGCACAATGTTGGCCCTTTTTGGGTGTGCGCCGCGCGCCAAACCCAGTGCGTCGCGTCCTGGGTGTGCACTGCGCCCGTTGAAAAAATGCACCGAGGGGTGGCTCTATGTGCGTCGTGCCCTCTGTGTTCACCGCGCCCCTGTGTGTGTGCGTCGCGCCCTGGATACTGCCTCCAACTTACTCTAAAGGCGTGCTTTGCACTCTCCAACACTTTGCACTCTTTCTCTATGACCTTGATTAACACAATGACTTTGATTTTGGTGGAAACTTGTATATAAAGACTTGGAAGTCATGGGTTAAATTTTTGCTTCTTCAAAAACCCATTTTTCTAATGTTATGTTTTGACACTTTTTCACTGACTTAAAACAACACTGAATTTCACTTTTCCCTTTTGAAATTTTAGCTCAAATGATGAAATTTTCGGCACTCTTTGCAGGGATTGCATGACAGGGCATTTGGCCACGGAAACCATGCCTACACCTGAAGAAATCAATTGACGACTTTTTTGAAAATTTTATCACAAATGACACTGTTTGACTTTTCTTCAAAACAGAGTTTTGAAGAACAGTCAAAGTCTATCACCAGGACGATGACACTCTCTGAATCATAACTTTGTAAGGGCCTCACTCTGGCCTGCATGGCTTTTTGGACATGTTTGAAGATCAAATTGATTAATCCCTAGACCTAATGATCAAAAATGACTTTTGTCCATTAAAGGACCAGACCTTGACTGTCATGGACTTTAGTGATCATTGACAAAATACCTAAGCCAACAGGAGCCAGACATGAGGGGAAATGACTAGCATGACCTTTTCCGTCAGATTATGGCATGCCCCTAGCGGAATGCAGCTGGGTGAATGGAGCGGGACACCTAAAAATGAAATGCATAAAGAGTTTTGATCTCTGACAGAGGACTGACCAGACCGACTCTAACACAACCTATGCAAGTTCCTTAGATTGCATATGTCCACTACTTGGCATCTTCAATTTGTGCCTTAGCTCCTGTATTTTTGTTTTTCAACTTTTGAAGAGGGCTTCAAATGCATATTTGTCTTCTATATTTATACATAACTTCACAATCCACTCTTCGAAGCTATCATTCTTCATGTGTAGAGATCTAGATTTAGCTCTCTCCTATTTCAACATTGTTTTTTCCTTCTCTAGCATCTTCTCAACCTTGCTGATGGTGATTGCAATTCTATTGAGCTCATTGTACAACATTTCCCCTCTTGCCTGTGGAAGTTAATCTTATCCAGAAGAGGGACATTGGTCAAGTCTAATGAAATGTCCAGGGCTTTGAATTAAGAGCCTGAAGGAAAGAACTGTTCTAGTGGGTGTTGCAAGGAGAACTTCATTTTATTTCTCTCTAAGTCCATGGAAGCCAAAAGTTTGGTATGATATGGAACTAAGTGAGATGCCATTTGTTGTTGCATCTCGTCCTTACCTTCTTGTTTCTTTATTCAAAGGCCTTTCGAATAGGCTAGTTGGGATTAGTAACAGTTGTACTCTCTTTGGAACTTAAAATAGCTACCTTTGAAGAGGATGAGGCAATAGTCTATAATGGGTCTTTCAAGATCACCTAGAAACCTAGTTGATCTGGTCTTGTCTCTACTAACTTGGTCTCAATTTATTCTTCTTCTATCTCTTGGGGTTTTCCTTTTCACTGGGGTGCACATCTTCTATCTCAACATTTTCATCTTGGTCAATGGTACCTTTTTGTGCCTTGTCCTTCAATGCTTGGGTCTCGATCTCCATTTTTGTATTAATAGGCCATGAACCAAAGCTAGCTTTCCATTCGATCTCAGGCCTATCCTCATGTTCATAAGTTGAATCCTTTATTCTCTCTCTTCTCTCGGAAATGACACCATGAGGATGATAATAACAGACTTCCCCTAGCTCAAAATTCATCTGTCTGAGTAATTCCTCAACTGCCTTGTGGGTCTGCCTAGAATTGAAAATAAAAGGCCCCATAGGCTTGCCTAGTTTAAACATATATCCCTTCTTATAAGGAAAAAAATGCACTTATTCTACATTAAGGCTTTGTCTAATGATTTCAAGAGTGAAAATCCTCATGGCCATAAACACAGGAAAGTGGTAAGGAGGAAGCTCATGCCCATAAACCTTGATTCCTATGATGTTCTCAAACAAGTACTAGTCCCCCACCCTAGTATCCTTGCTGAGCTAGATGATTTATTTTTGCTAAGGTGGAAATATGGGAGGAGAAACAACATCAATTATTTTCTAGGAAATGACCATGTAGGAGGATATAAACTTGGAATAGCCCGCAGGCTCTTGTTTTTTCCTAGCAGCAATGTCCCATTCAAGAAAAAAACTTCCTTTGTTTGTTGGAAGCCACGAAAATGATACCCAGACACTCAAATTCATCCACGTGAGTGTACAAAAACAAAAAGAACAACATGGAGTAATATCTAAAATAGGAGGTGGTGGGAAAATAGTGCAGCTGGAATATTATGGCCTCACCTAGGTAAGCAGGGATGTCAAACAAATGACCAGGCTGCATCATTTTCATTAGAAATCCTAGAGAGGCTTTAGAATCTATATTTGTGTCATCATCACCAAACATATGACTAATTAGGGATAGGATATGCTGAATAGGCTATGCAAAGAGGGTTATAGAGAAACCATCAACAATAGGTAGAGACTGTAGGCCAAGGGACAAGACCATTTGCAGAAAGGATTGTTACTCATCAACTAGAATGGTAATGTAATGGTAGACTAATGTGGTTTCTGTGAACTATTGGGGTTCAGAGGAGCTTGGGTAAACTAGGGACTTTTGAATTAGCTATAGGGTCACCTTAAGGATTTTGACCCCAGTTGAGGAGACAAAATAGTTTTTCTCATCTATATAAGTTGTTTCTAGTGAGGAGACAAACTCAGTAAAATGGTGCACTAAGGGTGCAATTTAGTAGTAGAGGCCTGAGTTGATCACCTGAAATGGGTCTTCCCCTCTGATGTGGTTACCATACAAGTTTAATTGTAGGTCTACAAGGTGGTAAGCATTATAGGGTTCCACAATTTTCGCCTTAGTGTCCATGAGATGCTAGACACTGGAGGAGGGTTTAGCCTCATCGGTTTTATAGGGCTTAGGGGCCACCTTCTTCATTTTCTAATGAATAATCAAATGAATTTGCAAGTGAAAGGGACTAATTGGTTACCTTTTTTACCTAGAGAAGTTGAAAACGACATTTTAGGGGGAGTTCCTGACTAGCTGAATGGATGGATTCCATTTGTAGAGCAGACAAAAGGCGGGAGTTGTTTTCACTGGGGTAGTTAAAAATTTCAAAAATTCAAGGTGGGAAGGGTTTTATAAGTGGAGGGTGTCCAATGGTCATCTGACGTGGGGGTGATGTCATGGGAGAATGTGTGGCATAAGGTGATTGGGTGGCGATAGGCGAGAGGTTGACAAGAGAGGGAAGAGAGAAAAGATATTAACATTTTGATTTGAATTCTCCCACTCACTTGAATTGGTGCCAGCAGACCAAACATTGTGGTGGTTGGTCCCCACCATCCTTCGGAAAGTAATATGGTAGGATGCCAAATCCATTGGTTACCCCCCACAATTAATCGAGCCATTGGATCAGTAGACCCACCAAGTTGACCTGTCAACTCTAGGGGGCAGCGCCCGCTTATCACCTACGCAGGTTACCCCCCCCCACCCCCCTTGAAATGTTTACAGGGGATGGTCGGGCGTAAATGGATTGTAATCTTCCCATTAACCTACTCGGACTTTAACCATACAAGTGTGTATGCTCCAATTTTCATTTTAATCATCTGTGCTTACTTGGTGGGGACTCCATGAGCATGGATTTGAACCTTGGAACTTTTTCCATGGCACTAGGGTTTGAAAATTCCCCCCCATCACTGATTGAGTTTTTTTTTAGCCAGGGATCTTGAATTTGACCTCTCATCTCTCTTTCTCTCTCTTCACAAGTATTAGAGTGAAATAACATTAGGTCCAACTGGGGATAATGTTTTGTATACAATTAGTTGAGAACCTGTATATTAGTGCCTTAATCCCTGGGTATGGAGTCATTTTATTTAAACCTCTTTAAAAAAAAAAAGTAACAAAAATCATAAAACAATGTTGGTATTTACAATGGATCACAGGAATTTACAATGGATGAGAGTGGACTTATTTAGTGCTGGAAGTAAGGCTTGAGAAACTACCCATTCACTAGAAGCTCAAGCACTTTACCATCTAAATTCTCTAGCAAGAAGGTCTTATTCCCTTTTCCTTCAGCAATCTTGAAGGTCCAAACCACAACGAGTCAAACTTGTCATGCTTTCCTTTGTCTTCCCTTCTAACAACCCATCTAAGTACTAAATCTCCTGGCTGCAAATACCTGTCTTTTTTCCTTTCTATCAAACAGGGATTTCAATTTTTCCTAGAAACTTATCAAACTCTAATTCACATGTTCTCTTATCTCTTGATGTTCTATCGATTGATTAATTCTTCTGGTCAGGGAATTTGGTTCCTAATCAACATCTTATAAGAATTTAGCTATTGACATAGCTAAATGCACAGGGATGATAGCATCCTTCCCATAAACCAACTCAAAAGGGGACTTCCTAGTGGATCTCTTGGTGGTAACCCTATTGGCCCATAGGGAAAATTTCAGCTATGAATCCTAGTTCTTTTGATTTTCTGATATTGTTTTCTTGAAAATTCTTACCAAATTTTTATTTGAAAATTCAACCAATCCATTTCCTTATGGATAATAGGTGGTAGAATGATCCACTATGATGTTATATTTTGGCATAAATCAACAAACTTGGCTGACTTGAACACCTAAGCATTGTCAGTGACAATCTTCTTGGGGTAGCCAAACCTAGCAAGGATGTTTTCCTCCATGAAATGAATGACTATAACATTCATTGCATTTCTAGCTAGGGTTGCTTCTACCCACTTGGTGAATTAATCAATAGCTATGAGTATCCACTTGTGTTAACCATTGGAAGGTGGATGTATTTCCCCAATGATGTCCAACCCCCACTGCTTGAAAGGTTCTTTAATGAAAACATGGATTAAACGAAAATGTGTTAACTTATACTTTTCTACAAACCTTTGGCACTTCTCACAAGCCCAAATGTAGGTATGCACCTTAGCAAACAACTTAGGCCAATGTTACACAATATTTTTTCACACATCCTACACTTCCGTGTGACATACCCTGAAGTCGCTGAAACATGACCATAATGCAGTGTACTCATCCAGATATGCATCTTAGATCCTCCCTAAAATGCTGATGGAAAAATGCCTTGAGCTTCCCCTGAAAGAAAGGGTTGTAAACCCTAATTTTAGGATCATCGCTCCCCTTACACTGAAAACTGTGATGGTCGCTAGTTGCACTATACTAGCTGTTACACTGAAATTTGTCACCATGACTATCTGCAGTTGATATGGCTCCATCAATAGTCATATTATCCTCCTTGTCAAGCCTTATACCTCTGCTCTCCATGTCAAACTTCAAAAAAGAGAGAAAGTCATTAAAAATGATGTTTATCTCTGGGTACGTAGGTTCTCTCTACCTTGCCTGCGTGTACGCATCCCAAGCTCATTGTACCTGCGTACTTGTACGCTCTGTAAGTCAAGGGATGGGTGCATACTCTTGTAAAGGTCAAAAGGCGCGAGTTTCATCTTAAAAAAGTTACTTGTGGTCATTTCTAGAGCATTCTAGAAGATTGTTTGACGTGTATTGAGCGCCTCCAGATGGTTCATGCATCCCTATGAAAGAGGAACTTATCCCATCAAGAGAGGAGCTACCCCATCCAAAAGAGGGAGTATCCCATTGATGTTGGACCTGAATAACTTCCTCTAGAACACTATAAATACAGGCATTGGGCCAGAGGAGGGAGGTTGAAAGCTGAACATTCCAAAGGGTAGATGCTGCTGGAATTAGGACTTCCTTGTAGAAGCTTGTGAGGAGAGATTACCATCCTTTCTTGTTTCATTTGGAAGTGGGTGAGCTTATCAAAGTAAAGGAAAACTCTTGATGGACCCTGGGAGGAACTTGCACAACACCAAGGCTCAGGTTGTAATGGTTTCTTTTGTTTCCTATTAATACAAATAAGTCCATTCTTCTCAACAATTTGTTATTAATGAGTTGTTTCATAAACTCCTTGGTCTATATGTTGAATATGTTTTGTTTTATGAGATATTCAAGTGTTATGTAATCGTTTGATTATTAGTGTATGCAGGTTTCGAAGTGAAGGAGGAGCTCATCTGGATCGACGAGGCTGGGCTGCTGCAACAAGCGTTGGACTTGAGGTAGGATCGAAAAACACTTGGTTTCTCATAGAATAATGTATGTTTAGAGAAGGATTGCTCTTAATTGTCTTGTTTGTCACTAGAGAGTCTTAGACTCCTAGGGAGGTTACTTTTGTCCGCAAAAATAACTCTTTCCGCATGACAAATTGGCAACTCCACTGGGGAATCCATTGATGTGATTGATTTTTCCTTTGAATATTACTTTGATCTGAAAAGAGTCTTGTTTCTTTTGTTTTTTGATTGGTTGACTGTGTTTTTGGGTGGGTTAGCTTAGAGTCGAGTTAGAATTTAGTTTTTCTTCATTTTGCAGTAGTACGCACCCTCTGAGTTAGACACAATGCATACCTGTACGCACTGTATCTTTTTACATAGAGTGTGCACGCACCTGGTTAAAGAGGCTGCCTGCGTACCATGTTAAAATTGAGAAAATTCCAATTTTATCCATTTTTTCCCTTTAGATTTTGTTTTTCCTAGTGTTTACTGCCCAGATCCACTGGTTGTCTGTCAAAAATCTTCACCTGCACTTGTCCCATTAGTGTCGAAAGTTTTAGTGAAATTCATTGAAGTTTTAGCATTAGGGTTTTGATTTTTGTCTTGGTCCTGTAGTGACTTTGGATTTAGAAGTTGTGGAACCTTAGATATCTATGGTTTTGTCAGTCTTCTTAGGAGTCGGACCAGTCGTAAAGTCTACCCGCGAGAGAGACCTACCTTTGTGTTGCCCTCTTTGCGAAATTTCAATATAGCTTGCTCATTTAAAGTTGTGAATTTCATTTTCAAAAAGAACAAAAAGAGATTGAGTTTTTGTTTTGATTAGTTTGTGATTCTGCATAAACTAGTCCTTGGACTGATTGTTGCCAAGTAAAACATCCCGGAATCATCTTAGTAGGCTTTTTCTTCGTAGATTTACTTGTTAGGGAAAGTTAGGTAAATTTCCTTTGCTTTGTTTTTTGAGTGAACTTTTCATAGATTTTTATAGATCTTGAAATTGCTTTGATTAGATTAATTTTACATGCTTTATTAAATAGGAAAATACAAAAAGATCTCCTTTGCGAAGTTTTCTTTAGAGTAGCATTTGAAGTCTTGAAAGAAAAAGGGATTTTTTCGTGAAGTAATGAGTGGTCATGTTTTGTGCGCTTTGAAAAGATAAAGAGAATTGTTTCTTTGATTGTCTATTAAGAAAGTTGCTTTATCAAAAAATTGCATTCTCTCAACTCTCTTAATTAGAAAATTCATTGAAAAGGAAAATAGTGTAAATCATCTTAGGTGCATCTTTTAGAGAATTGGAGTCGAGTCTATACACCATCAAGTTTCATCCCCATCACCTTTGTCTTAAAGAACAACCATTAAAATCAACGCTTAAAGTAAAATTAACTTAGAAATTTTTATGTTTCTAGGGCTCTGAAGCACCAACATAGATCAGGCTAGTGTCTTGGAGTAGGTGAGTAATTAACTCTCCAAGACTATAAAAACCAAACAAGTAGCTTATCTTGTGATAGGATAAATCCAGCTGTTACATTTATACTCTGGGAAAGCTCCTCTTAAAGGAGAAGCACGAGCTCGTGTCCAAACCAGTGAGGGGATCAATCCTCCCTCGTTGGGAACGACGCTAGACACGCACATATTACAAACAGTAAACCTCAGATTATTGTTGAGGAGCCAGGGGATCACTTATCGGTAAACCTTGGATTGACCATTGTCAAGGAGCCGGTAAGGGGATTGAGCTTGTTACTCTGCCCTTGCGTGCTGTCGGAGTGTAGACTGTCCCCCCAGGTATATTTGTTGTTGTTGGTAACCTTAGTGGCCATAATCTTAGGATTCTACCCAAGGTGATGGTGGTGGGAAGATCCCA
>APFE031202756.1:8642-21678 GCA_000404065.3 Pinus taeda | reverse complement strand
AATGGACAAAAGGAGTCCAAGAGACCTTGGGATGTGAAACCCAATGGTCACATAATGTACTATAAATGTATATCATTTGTCAATAAAAATTGTATTGCATGTTTTATCTTTCATATCTCTCTTGTTGTCCATGTGTGTTTAACAAAAACCATATGTTCAAATATGTCAGACTAAATACCATGGACTAAACATAGGTATTCCAGATGTACGCGCTTTTCTTTGCTTGAAAGTACGTGCATACATATACGCGCCTTTTGATCGGTAATCCCGCGTGTCTACGCGACTTTGTTAAGAGAAACCTGCATATACCTCATTTTCTTTCATTCTGAGATCCTGAACTGAGGTCTTCCCTTTGAGTGAGTTGCCATCAAGGACAACACCTGTGCCATTGTGCCAAACATGTGTCATAATGCCAACAAGCTAGTTAAAAAATATTAAATAACAATATACATTCAAATGAATATCAACTGAGATGAAGTCATTAAGAATAAGGAAAGTATATTTTCTTATATAAAACTAAAAATATATAATATAAAATAACAATTTAAATTAACATGATAAAGAAATAATAATTTAAAAAAAAATTGACACATTAATATTTAAAATAAAAATAAAATAGTATTTAAACATGTTTTTACTTATTTTACTTATATAAAGTTAAAATAATTAAATTATTTTATTAACAAATATGTATGGACAAATTTAACATCACAACTTTGTGAAAATGTTTCCAATCTTCTTTTATTTTTAATTTATTTATTTTAATATAAAAAAAATAATAAAGTTGTTATTAAGAGCACTTAGATATATAAGTTACTAATTACTGGGTCAAATATTTCCATCTTATATAATGAGTAGTTATTTACTTTGACTCATGAACCATGATTAACTTTAATTATTATTATATATATATTATAATATATATATATATATATATATATATTACACACACCAATTAAAACAACAATCATTGACCATAAAATATATTATATTTTTAAATAAAATTAAAAAATATATAATATAAAATAACCATTTACATTAACCTAATAAATAAATAATAATTAAATTGATAGTTAAAAAGATATAATACCATATTTATTATTTAATTAATATTATCAATGAACATAAACTTGAAATCAGAATGGTAAATCGGTATATCATTACATTTGGTTCAGCCTTACCACTATGTCATAAGGGAGAGACTGCACTAATCAATGTAATTTCTCTCAACACTATCAATGCCAATTCTGCCTTACCTACCAGTGTGTTCAGTTTATTTTTTTATAGTTTTATGTCAAGTTTAGTCATTTCATACCATCTTTTCTAAAATGCCCATTCTGCCTTACCTCCCAGTGTGTTCAGTTTATTTTTTATTGTTTTATGTCAAGTTTAGTCATTTCATACTATCTTTTCTAAAGGGTGGTCTGGTTCATGTTAGAATATTTGGTAGAAAACAATTTATTTTTTAGGTTAAACCCCTTAATTTTTTGGTTGGTTAAGACAAGTGTTTGCTATATCCCATTTTTTCATCAAGAATGGGTAATTTTGTTAGCTCTAAACCCTCAAAAGTTTGAAGATTTTCAGTAATATCTCATGTGATTTTTCCTTTTTTAATTTTTCCCCTATCTCGTTCTCTATTATTGAACATTTGTGCAACTCTTTGGAGATGTCAATTTTTTTACAATGTTAGGAACATCCATTGCAAAAGAGAATTCATTAATACTCAATATTATCAAAAGCTTGTTCAATGATTTTGGTATTTCACCATGTATTTAAGTTTTTTATTTTTATGGAGAACGTTCAAAGAACGGTTAGAAATTTTATATCATATTATTTTATTTACTTATTTTAAATTTTGACGGTTTCTTACCTGGGCCTGAATTGAGGTTTATTCTAATATTGTTAAAATATGGAAAAAATATATTAGCGATATTTTAGAAAAATTTTGGAAGAAAATATTGACTGGTAAAAGTTTAAACAGAATCCCATAACTTTGAAAAAGTTCGATATAGTCGAAATCCACGCCCTCCCCTTGAAAGGTGTCCCCTGCCCCGACTACGTATTTATTTATTTAATATAATTATAAATTAAATTACTATTTTAAAGCGAGTTCGTAATTTTTCAATCTTTATATACATTTCTCTCTTTTTAATTTTCTAAATAATATAAAATTTGAAATTTATAAAATATAAAGTTATACTACTTTAACATAAATTTGAATTTGGTTTTTTCTGAAAAATTAATTTTTTGTAAATATGTATTTGATGCCCGTTTGAAGTTCGTCCTTTCCCCCCAAAAAAACGAATGGTATTTAATGCTGGGTTGGCATTGTTTTATACGAATGGTTGTCGGTGTTGTAATTATACGTAGTTTATGATAGTTGTTCACTCTTAAACAAAAGAGTTTCATGGAGTGTTTAAAAAAAATTAAACAATCTTACTTATAATGAGAAAGTTTGGATAGTCAAATGATCCACATTGTTAAGATATTTTAAACTTTAACTAATATAGTGTTATAGTATTAGAAATAAATAGTGTTATAGTATTAGAAGAGAGTGTTTTTAAAAAAAGTTTCAATAGTCACTTTAATCTTAATCAAATTAATCAAATTTGAGTATGAGATTTTTTTATAGAGAATATTTATATAGAAATTTTTCCTATGATGATTAGATGGGAGCTTTAAAACTCTGCTACTTGGTTAGCTAAATAGATTTCTATTATGAAATGTAACAATACATACGGATCTATAGGAAGGTATCTTAATTTAAGATATGTCATAAATAAAAAAATTTGAAGTTAAAAGTTTTTCATAGTATAAATATTTGAGGAAGTGTTTGTTTTTCTAGGGATTTAATTTGTTTTAATACATGATAGAGCCATTTTATATGTGTACATGCAACATACTTTAAGTCTAGGTTGAGAATACAAGGAATTATATATCTCTCAAGTTGAGCAATAATTATTGAAATATTTTAATAAAAAATCATCTAAATTTTAAATTTATCGCAAATCAAGATAAGCCAATTCACTTAAAATGAGCACATTTTCAAAAATAACAATAATAATAATTAAAAAAATAACATGTATCTAATAAATCCAAAATTAAATAAATCTAATCATATAGATGTATATAAATAATTATCATAATACAAAATATGGATCCTCCAGATGCACTTTGATGGGTTCATGCACCTACATGACAATACTCTCCAAAATATGGCTATAGTTATCAAATGGTTAGGAGAGCTCAAGGGGTGCAGACTTGGTTGTGTAAACCAATTTGGAAATTGAAATGCCCAGTAAAGTCAAGACTGTTTTTTAGTGCCACTCCTTAAGAACAAAGTGCAGAAAGAAAACAAACATAAGCTTGGTTGCTATATATTATGCAAAAATTCAAAAGAATCTAGTTTTCCATTTGTTCGTAAGTTGTCCTTTTATTATCAAAATTTGGGAGGCCAAGCTAAGTTTACTAAAGTCTGGAATGGGATAAGTATGCTAGAAACTTGGCAAAATTGGTGGAACTCGGCATAAGATGAAAACTAGAAAGAAAACAAACATAAGCTTGGTTGCTATATATTATGCAAAAATTCAAAAGAATCTAGTTTTCCATTTGTTCGTAAGTTGTCCTTTTATTATCAAAATTTGGGAGGCCCAGCTAAGTTTACTAAAGTCTGGAATGGGATAAGTATGCTAGAAACTTGGCAAAATTGGTGGAACTCAGCATAAGATGAAAACTTGAGATCATCACGTGAATTTGTACCTTCAAGAATTTTGGGACGCTCGTTTTCTGAAATTTTTGCGCCCTAAAATCGATTATCGGTGGAGATTAACTGCGAGAGCAGCGAGCATGGAAGAGGCCGCCGCTCATTTTTGCGATTAGTCGAGTCGAAGGTGGCCAATCCGTCGCACCAATGAGCAACTGGCGGTCACGTGGCCGTATACAGTTCTGGACATTGTATAATGGCTATCGAAAATCGTATCCAGCTCAGGAGTCGCGTCGCCATGTGGCGATCAAACAAACGATTGAAGGTGCTTGATGTTCATACATCTGAATGGAAGCAAGCCACATGTTTTCACGTCGTTTTCTTGCAAGAGAATGATATATACAGCGCATCTGTTTTCGAAGCAAACCGACGAAGATTAGAAGGAATTCTAGGCTCTGAGGGAAGGGCTTTCACGATTTCTCAGAAAAGTTAGAAGCCATTGAATGGTTTTATAGTTGATGCATAATTAAGCTGAAGTTTTGATAGAGGAAGTTAAGTTGCAGTATTGTTGATATTTTAATGGCTTTCTGCTGTAAATCGGTTCTTGGCGAGAATGCGACTCGAACTGTGCTCACTGCTGGAGAAAGTGGAAGGCGGGAGATACCTTCGGCAATGCGGAAAACTATGGTTTCAGCGGATTCGAAGCTGAAAATATCGACTGCATTAGAATTGCCGGTTTCGATTCCTGTGAAGACGAAACCTGCTTTTCAAGAAGTGGAAAAGGGTGCAAAGTGGAACCCTTTCCAGAAGCTGGCGGCCGCAGTTCTTGATGCGGCGGAGGAAACCCTGGTTCGTCCGCTTGAGAAGCAACGCCCGTTGCCCAACACATCCAACCCAACGGTTCAACTGTGCGGCAACTTCGCGCCGGTGCCGGAAACGCCAGTCAAGCACGACCTGGAGGTCGAGGGCCGGGTACCGGAGTGCTTAGATGGAGTTTACGTCCGCAATGGCGCGAATCCCCGGTTCGAACCCCGCGGCGGCCACCATTTATTTGACGGCGATGGAATGATACATGCCGTGACGCTGAGACACGGGAAGGCTAGTTACAGTTGCCGGTTCACGGAGACCGAAAGGCTCGTTAGCGAGGAGCGGGCGGGGCGGAGCTTTTACCCGAAGCCCATCGGGCAACTCCACGGCCACGGCGGGCTGTTGCGCCTGCTGCTGCATGGTGCCCGGGGGCTCTTCGGGCTAGTCAACACCGGGAAGGGCATGGGCGTGGCTAATGCCGGGCTGGCCTTCTTTAACGGCCGTCTGCTCGCTATGTCCGAAGACGATCTCCCGTATGCCGTCAGGGTGACGGGCGACGGCGATCTGGTGACGACGGGCAGGTTCGATTTCGACGGGCAGCTTCACGGGTCTTCATCGGTCACCGCGCACCCCAGCATTGACCCCGACACGGGCGAGCTTTTCGTCCTCAGCTACAACGTCGTCCGGCGGCCGCACCTACGTTACTTCCACTTCAACCGCGATGGCACAACCTTTGGACCCCCGGTCGACATCAACATCCGACATCCTACAATGGTGCACGACTTCGCTGTTACGAAGCGCCACATCATCGTTCCAGATCAGCAAATGATCTTCAACATCTTCCGCATGTTCGTCGGAGGATCGCCGGTTTTGTGTGACAGGGAGAAGATCCCGCGCTTCGGCGTCATGCCGAGAAACGACACCGACGACGGAAGGATGACGTGGATTGACGTCCCCGGCTGCTTCTGCTTCCATCTGTGGAATGCCTGGGAGAATCCCGACACCAACGAGGTTGTCGTTGTCGGATCCTGCATGACGCCACCCGACGGAATCTTCAACGAATATCCCGACAAACGGCCCCTGAGAAGCATCTTATCGGAAATAAGACTGAACCTGACAACCGGCGCCTCCGCCAGAACTGAGATTTTTCCGGGCCTAAACCTGGAGGCTGGGCAGATCAACAAAAGCTACGTCGGTCGACGCTCACGCTACGCTTATATGGCCATCGCGGAGCCGTGGCCCAGGGTATCGGGAATCGCCAAGGTCAACTTGGAGTCTAGGGAAATCGTGGCCAAGTATCTCTTCGACGAAGGTTGCTACGGTGGGGAGCCATACTTCGTCGCTCGCTCTCCTCCTACTCCTTCGGCAGAAGACGACGGCTACGTGATCACGTTCATGAACAACGAAAATACGGGAAAATCGGAGTTCATGATCCTGGACGCCAGGACCCCGGGCCTCGACGTCGTGGCCTCCGTTAAACTGCCCTCCCGGGTGCCCTACGGTTTCCATGGTACGTTTATAACTGGCGACGAGCTCGCGCGTCAACGTGTGTAGGACCTCACATTTTCCGTTGGACATATAAACAGCGCCCGATTATAAGTTTAAATTCAAGCTTGTAAATATTTGATGTAAGTATTGCCTCTATGGTTTCTGTAATTTAAATTGTGGTCCGTAGCGGCAGCAGAAGTAAAACCGGTTTTGCTTTTCTCAGATGTCTGGACAAGTACTAAAACCAACCAGTTTTATTGTCTGAGATGTCTGCAAAAGTAAAACCAGTTTTGTTATTCTGACATGTGTGCAGAAGTAAAACCAGTTTTATTTCTGAGATGCCTGTAGAAGTAAAGCCAGTTTTGTTTTTCTGAGATGCCTGCAGAATTAAAATCAGTTTTATTTTCTGAGATGTGTGCAGAAATCAAGTTTCTCGCATGAAAAAATACGGAGTTTCTACGTAGGTCTCATTAGTTTGAAAGGTATGTTTTTGGCGTGAAACCTGGAATACTGCGAGTAAAATTCCAGTAAGAGTTTGCAGCAGGCAATCACGAAAATGTTAAATGATCACGGCCACTTCTCTTTCACAATTAATATTTTTCATTTTCTGATTTAATCTAAACCCAATGGAGGATGTATGATCTGGTGAATCTCATATGAACATCAAAAGTCTTAAGGTAAGATTTGATAGTTGCCCATTAAAATCATGATTAATACAGTTATTTATTAATTGAAAGTATTGAATTAACACGAACAATTCGGTATGAAACCTTATTGATTTTCATACGTGATAAGGTCACACTATTCATCAGTCTTTTGTCTCATAATTTCAAGCATAGTATATATTTAAAATCATTTCACACGAAATATAAACACACACAAGTATTGATTTAAGATTAATCCCGCAATCAATTAATTGCAATTAAATAACTTATATATAATATTTATATGATGAGGAATTATTCAATATGCACAACATGTAGGAGTTAAATCTCAACTACCTTCCCCTAAAAATCTCAACACTTTCCTCTAAAGAGTATTTGTCTTTGATCTATTTCTCGGGAAAGTTTTGCATTCTAATCATGGTCAAAATTATGCAAAGTAAATTTCAATAAGTTGTCTCATAACGTTCCTAAAAGTATGGTTGGCAAGTTGAATTCTCACGTTCCTTTCTTGAAAATCTCCCCAATTCAATTATAATGAATTGAACATCCACAATTAGTTGCATAACCTCACTAACCTCACTAGGGAATCCATATCTGTTGCTATACATAATTGTTCATTTGTGATATCTCATACAATCTGCAAAATATAAGATTGTTCAGTAGATTTTCGAAAACACGTTGAGTATCACATTATATTATATGCATTGCTTGTTTGGAAGAACAAAACATTAACTTGGCAAAACTTAATAAAAAGAGATATGTATGGATCCGGTCAATGTGTATTGTGCAGGATGGCAACATAAAACAATTATCATATCTTGTTGCACGGTATGGTTCACGGCCTCATACTTATTTACTTTCACTCACATGGTTCATGATTCAATTGATTCTCGTTTGATGTGGTGGAGCAGGAGAACCAAAAAACAATTGGCCATTCCCCGTGTAGTTTTTGGGAAATATGGAAGGCCATAAATTCCATCATATTTGACGGCTTGCCTCTTAATATAGAACATATTGTCAACAATATTGTATTCTTGATGAAGCTTTTGATGTAGAAACAAACAATGGTTAAAGCAATTGACTCCAGGAAATCTGCTTCGCATATCTCCTACTTTGCTGGTCATTTTGATGGAGCTGTATAAGGTGGATCATGTGGATGTGGCCCATAGCTTTCATCCACTGGGCACTAATCTCAGATTTCAAGCATCCATCCATAAGAGAGAAAAATTTATGCATTTCCATTACTACAAGCTTTTTGCAGTCAGAGGGAACATGACGAAATATGCACTCTGGTATCAGGCCATTGGCCTGCTCAAGATATCCCAAACCATATCTGGGCTTGGCTGGTCTCATTTGACATATCATCTCGGTCAAACTTGGGTCTTCTCCTTCTAATGTTACAATTTCATGCATCATGAGTACATGATCTAGATCTTGCTCATGTGGGAAAAGTATATCTGAGCACTTGGGATTTGGGCATGAATTTACAGATGTGGAAGGAGGAGCAATATCAGTCCTGGGATTATGATTGTTATGGATTTCAGACTCGACTAGAGTGAGCAGATTTACAGGTTCTTGACAATCTGGACATTTGACTTCTAAAGAACAATAATTTACAAGCTAGGCTAACTCATACAAAGACTTATGTTTACAAAAAGATGAAGTAGAACAAGCAGTATCTATTGTGGAAGGATCTCTGTAATACTTGGACTGTTTACAAGCAATCTCTATACCTCTCCAGTCAATTGTGGATCTTCTGGGGAAAGATATAATTGCAGAAGACATATTTTCTGTGATATTAGTAGAGGTAATTTTTTTAGGAATGAGAGGCTTAGGATTATTTACAACCCAGTGTTCTGGAAACGTCAAGTCTTCCCATAGAATGGTCTGATGCTCATTTTTTTTATTTTTCGCATCAGTGAGGACGACTATACTTGACTTTGAGTCTCTATTGGGGGTATGGCAGATGGCTGGCCAAAGAGTATTAGTGTGATGAAAACAGCCTTTGGTCTGGATGGAATTATTATTTCTCTTCTTTTTCATATCGAAACCAGTAGTCTGAATTTGGAGTTGCAGAATCTGGTCTATGGTTTCATCAAAGGTATAAACAGAGAAATTTGGGTAACAATCAAAATAAATTGGGTCATCAGAAAGAGTAGCAACAATTCCACCTATTAAGGAATCTGTATACTTGTTGTGCATCATATCTCTGACAGTTGCTAGCACAAAAGTATTTAGGCCTTTATGAGTTAGGGCATTGATTCCTACTTGAATACATCCTAAGTGCAAATAATTTGTTTTCAATTTCTTTGCCTCTGCTTGTAATTCTTTGGGTTTCAATAGAGATATAATCTGTATATTATCTAAATTCTCCTGAATTTGGCTTACAAACTCTTTAATGCTTATTCTAGTAGCGGTTATCAATTGAAAAGCTAAAAGGTCACTATATACTTATGAGGGAGCTATAGCTGGTAGTTCCCATCGGGCAGAAGGTTGGGGTTCTTCATAAGCAAGTTCGGCAGAATTTAAAACTCTACTGGAACTAGTAGCAAACATATCTCGTAAAGGGTTTTCTTCAGCCTTAGAATCTCTTTCTTCTAATTCTCGGAATGAGACTATTCTCCGGAAAGATTCCATTCTTGTTATGAGTATATGGATCTAAATACCAACCTCGAGAACCAGATGTTACTGGCTCTGATACCAAATTTTGCAGTGGCTCCTATCACGAGCACACTTCTTGCTGCGTCTCTTTGTTCTTCTCTGATAACCAACTCCTAGTGAACCAGTGGTGAACCTACTCAGAACTTTCACGCTCCCACGGCCTCAACAACGGCTTCCTCGCCTAACTACGGCCTTGGCGTCCCTTCGTTCCTTTGGCGAACTTCTTGCGAACTTCATATGATAGCTCAAAGAAAACTACTACCACAACAGATCTTTATAAATGCATAGAGTATTCAATTGCAGAATGGTGTACTCATTTTATTTCAGAATGGATGAACTTGTTTACAGAGAGATTCTTTACAGAGATTGACTATCTTCGCATTTACCGGGCTTTATGTTGTCCGCAGGGAACAAGTAATACTAGAAGCTACCTGGCGAAGGATAGGCTCTGCCTCAGAATAAGACTTAGACACATTTACAGACTGGTCGACTCTCTATATGATTCGGCCACTTTAGGTTCTCACGAGTGCCAAGCACACTGATGCGTAAGCTCCCAAATCACCTAAGGACTTGAGTTCTTCTCGTGTTGCAAGCAGATCAGACTGAACGTCCGCAGATGCAGAGCATGAGAGAAACTTGACACAACACACAAAGACTCAAACTGATTCCAAATGCGAATGCCTTGGTAATGAGCCTTACCCTCCTTATATAGGAAGTGCAAGGGGGACAAGCATTACTGTGGGTCATCCGTGGACTGTCCTAAAAGTGGATTTGGTGGATGGAATCATTACTTTTAGGTATCGCCAGGGCAATGTCCGCACAAAGATTCCAATCCGAGTGGATGGAATTATTGCTTTCGGGTAATGCCAGGGCGTCATCCATCCAGCAGATTCCTGTTCGAAAAGAATATCTTATGGAAAATATTTTACATAGTACAAAGTGGATACTTTTTATCAAAGCCCACAAGAAAATTATGAGACTGACAAAAAAAAGTGGA
The DNA here is from genome assembly GCA_000404065.3 of Pinus taeda. Classification (NCBI taxonomy): domain Eukaryota; kingdom Viridiplantae; phylum Streptophyta; class Pinopsida; order Pinales; family Pinaceae; genus Pinus; species Pinus taeda. The sequence continues at coordinate 11,357 of APFE031202756.1, read as the reverse complement.
TGCTTTTCATAAAAGCCCACGGGAAAGATTATTTACACAGTGGAAACTTTAGTACAGCAAAGTCCACGAGAAATCTGGCCACAATTAAGCCCTTGTGACTGGTACTTTATTGTCTACAATATGGATGCTTTTTACGAAAAGCCCATGAGAACCGTCAAAATACTGTCAGTTCAGGGAATCTACCTCTTTTATATAACATTTCGTCCCAGGCTTTTGTGTAGATCCTGTGGACTGTCATCGGTTTCCCTAGTATAATCTGATACTCGACTTTGGTTAATACAAGCCACTCCATGTGTTCTCTCATATATTCTTCCAAGGAATTATTATAGGGAGATGACCTATTGGTCATCCATTCTCCTTCTGTCATTTCTTTGACAGTGTTATAAATGGGATGAATACATTCTGTATTTTGTTGGTTACATATATTACAATGAGTCTTACAATATCTTTCATGCCATATTAGGTCCATTGCGGTTCTACTTACACCATAATCAGTCCACCAGTCTCTAAACCACTTACATTGTTGGTACCCTTGATAATGGCCAATGGTGCTAAATTTCAATTTGGTGTAGTGGGTTCCTACCTTATCATCAACGTTCAGGAAGTCCCACCAGAGTTGCTTGTAGTCTGCAAAATTGTACACTGTGTGTGGAAAAATGATCTTCGGATCATTTCTTGGCCATCTGGTAGTAGTTTGTGTTCTGACATGTCCTAGTTCATTCCAAAGATCTCTTGTTCTATATATGCAAACATACCTTTCATATATTCCTGTGCTAGATCCACCATGGTACCAAATAGTGGCAATGTCATGAAAATTTTGCTCTAATGTCCACTCTGCAATGCTAGCATCTCGTCTTGCTTTGTCATATATCACATCATGAATCCACTTGCCTCCTTTAGGATACACCTTTCTTTCTGGGACAAAGTGTTGAATATTTGTATGAGGCTGCAAGTTAGCGTTAAGGACCTTTGTGTTTCTTAGCTACCAAGTGGGTCTCTAGTTTTTCTTATAAGTCTCCCAGTCTTGCTCATCCGGGATAGTCCTTAAGACTTCTTGTTTCTGGTGCTGGTCCCACTCAATGATGATCATCATGACATGATCTCTTGATTCAATGTATTCTCTACTAAGAAAATCAGGGAGATTGTTGTCTTTTCCTTTGATGTGTTCTACCTGAAAATCAAAGTTTACGAAAAGAGCCTTCCATCTGGAAAACTTGGCTTCTCCGGATTTCTTGATGTCTTTTGTTAAAACCTTTTGTAAAGCAGATGCATCAGTTCTAAGCAAATTTTTTTTATTAATGAGATAAACTTCAAACTTACTAATGCAATTCCATGCTGCCTTGACCTCTTTTTCAATTATGGAGTAGTTCAATTCGGCTGGATTCCATACTCCAGAAGCAAATTGAACAACTTGTTCTTCTTTTCCAACCTTTTGTTTTAAAACTCCACCCCATCCAACATTACTTGCATCGGATTCAACAATTTTATTCGCAAGATCATCAGCTACGTACAAAATAGGCAAAGATTTTACCTTGGCCTTAATGTTCTGGACTACTTTTGTATGGATTTCTGTCCATTCTGGAGGATTCTTCTTCAGTCTTTTGTTCAATATCCTTCTGTCGCTGGCACAATCTTGATAGAAATTGCTGGCATAGTTAAGGCAACCTAAGAACCTTTGTAGTTGGTTCTTGTCTGTTATGACATCTGGAAACTTATCTGCAAACTCTAAAGCATGTTTCTGCAGAGAAATTTGCCCATTGAAAATTGTATGGCCCAAGAATTTGATAGTGGTTTGAAATACCTCTATCTTTTTTTTGCTGAGCACCAATCCATTATGCTTGACCAAATTCTTGAATATATTCACATGTTTAAAATGATCATGAATGGTTTTAGAGAAAATTAATACATCATCTATATATACAATCTGCCAATCAATACTGTCCATTACCTTTTGGAACTTTGATGGAGCATTTTTTAACCCAAAAGGCATGACATTCCATTCATAATGTCCTGCTGGTATACTGAAGGCAGTTTAATTTATCCTTTTCAGAAATGGCCACTTGCCAAAATCCTACTTTTAGATCAAATTTGAAGAAGATTTTGCCCCCCGCTATCCTTCGAATTAAATCTCCTTTATGAGGTATTGGATAGGTGTCATCAGCTAGGACTGAGTTTAGAGGCTTATAATTGATGACTAGTCTTGGGATGCCTCTAATCTGTTCAGCTCTTTTGTTTACGTAGAATCCATAACAGTTCCAGGGACTATTTGATTCTCTTATCAATTTTCTGCTCAAGAGCTGTTGAGTCTCTTGTTCGCAGATATCTCTATATTCTTTGCTCATAGGTATTGCTCAGCTCTTACAAGGTTTACTAGCATATCCTTCCTTGTAAGGGAGCTCTACTATGTGCTGCTTCCTATGCCAGAATGCGTTAGGTTCTTCTTAGCAGCATTCTTCTTCGATCTGTTTCTTTAGATCTTCAATCTTTCTCTTTATCTGGGGCAACTTGAGTTGTTTTTCTACTCTTAAAGTAGACTTCAGATCTTTTAGATCTGACAACCGAGCTTTAGCTTTGTCCAAATTCTGCACAGTTTGGACCATTGTTGAAATCCTGGGATTTGAAATATATGGAATCTCCATTTTCTTCCTTGTCCCCTTAGATGTGGGAACATAGATAAAATATCCAGCTTTTCCCCCTTTGAGTCTAAGAGACCCA
>APFE031202754.1:11877-22413 GCA_000404065.3 Pinus taeda | reverse complement strand
TTTAATCCTCATTTTAAGGTCAAAGATCATTCACCTAATTTTGCTGACCAAGACGATCTCCCAATCTATGACTCATACCTTGAAGATACCCCCATGCCTATTCATAATCATAGTCTATCTTCTGTTTCACATGACCTCGCCAGTTCTTGTGAACAGCAAAATTTTACAAACTTATCCTAGTTGTACTATAATTTTATCTGTACAAAAAACTTTTTTTATTATTATTCCCACTTACACTCACCTTGTACAAAATCAGATCACGTTTTAAATTTTCAGTTTTTTGATAGATTATTTTGGTATAACCAACACCTTATCAAGGAGCACACAAAAGGAGCTTCCATTGTGGAAGGCTAAGCTATGTCAAGGAAGTACAGAACTTCCTTCATTACAGGATCATTAAGATACAACAGAATTTCATCTTTACTTTTATGATCCAGTAGATACTTAGTTGGAAGGGGGATTTTGCGAGAAAGAAATTTCGGACAAAATTCCAACTGAGATTATCCATTCTCATTCCATGTCCAACACTAACATCCCAAAGAAAATTTCATTTTCAACACCAACATTGGAAAGCTGCACACGTATAGGACTAAAAATGAGAAAGTGGCTTCATTGGAAATATCATTTCACCTAGTCGAATTTTGTGTAAATTTAGAATAGGAGTAGGAGTAGTTTATTTAAGTAGTTAGGTTTACGCTTGAGTAGTTGATAATCCAAATAAGGAAAGAAAATCATCCCTATTATCTACCCGACCTTAGGGAATGTCTACCTCTCACTTCGTTAGTTTTTCCCATGAATAAAGTTTGCTTTGGTTAAACAACATTCAACGTTTACAAAGAGACACCTTTTTCTCTATCAGGATTTTGAACTTCTACTTCTATCAATGACAAATATTTCTCTTCAAAGCTTGGTCTTTATTAGCAATAGAACTTTATTCCAGATATGATATTAGTTTCAACTCCAAAAAACTGAAGAAAATAATCTCAGCGAAGTAATTGTCTTACATCAGTACAATGAAAGGCACCAATAACAAGATAAGGAGTCCCTGTAGAAATAGCGATTACCAAAGAAGCGTTATTATTATCATCCAGAACTTTCTTAAGGAAAGAAAATTGACTTCCTCCCCGCTAAAGGAAATCACAGCATTCAGGGAAGCAATCCAATAAAAACACTATATCTCAAAGAATAAGAGGTCTCATCACGAGCCGACTTATCATCATCACAGATATTATAACTTGCTGACTTTGCCAAAACTGTCCATCAAAACAGGGCAATGACTTAAGATTGTTGCAATCAAAAGACAGGGGGTCTCATCATGAGCCAACTTGTTCAGCGAAGACATGAATATAGTGAATGACTGTGTCACAAATTGGCCACCAAACCAAGACATTGTTCTTTAGAGAATAAAAAAGAAAAAGTGTCGAAATGGGTTTTTCTCTGAATAGTTGTAAGCTCTTAGGCAGGATAAAGGATCATTACTGGTTAATAGGTAACCCTGTCGAGGCTATGGACGCCTGCTGGCAGCAGAGGCTCTACCTGCGACAAAGAAGCATATTTAAAAAAGGGCTGTTATACAGAGAAGACTCTATCTTAATTTTTATTCAAAGACCAAGTAAGTGCTGATGTAAATACAGGGACAAGCTGAGAATACAAGTAAATGGAAAGGAGTTGAAACAAAATATCATTGATAGTTTAAAGTATAATATTTTTATCTTTCTATATAATAAAGTCTAAAGTTTCCTGAGAAAAGTTTTATTATTTTTAGAAGTTTGAAAACGTCAAAAGAACATCAGAGATAACTGGTTCTCCCAAGTGAATCGCCAATTGTTGTGGCTAACAACAACCCCCCTTTTTATTTTAGCTATCTACCCAAGATACTAAATAAATAGGGGACCCCTAGTGTAATTTTGAGAAAAAAATCAAATTTCCCTTCTTCAAAATAAAGATACCATCGCAGTCTTAAAAAAAACAGCCTTCCAAATATTTTCACCTAAGTCTACGATGGGGAGAAGGTCTTTGAGAAATTGCATTAAGGCGCAAGCCCCCCCCCCCCAAAATGTTAAGCATAATGTCGCGTCGCAAGAAGTACTGTCCATATGGAAAACCTCACAAACTCCCGATCTGCGATAACGCCGATCGCAATGATCGCACATCGCAGAAATGAAATGGCAATACTTAGCAATCATCAAACTCCTGCGATCCGCGATGTTGTGACCCGCGATATTGCGATCTTCGCAATGACACATCCTACGATCCAGCGATTTGCGATAAACGCGCCTTGCGATGGCACGATCTTCGACAGTGCATAAAGTGAATCATAAATCATTTAAACCGCAAATCTTTTAGGCACGCTGTTCAAAGATAGACCACTTACCACAATCTGGCTTCAAATCATGCGCTTTTAATGATAGTAAGTAGGTTAGTTGTCAGTTATTTAATGAAATAAGGACGCGTGCTTTGCTCAATAATTGTTTTCACGTAAGGTGGCATATTTAGTATATCATCTGCATTTAAAATCCTCCCATCATCTTTCTCAATCAGTCATTTCCGCCTCACTTGTAATCTGCAGGAACTAGGAGATAAGAACATTCAAAAGCCGAACGCAGAAGCAAATGGGAAAGAAGGCTAATGCCCATGGTTCCGAGGCAAAAGAAAAGGCAAAGGAGATGGTGCCCTTATACACAGACACTGCATGCAACAGAGACGCAGGAATTTCAACCTGGGAAGACATGTATAGGCTGCTAGAGGAGGAAAACCCCAGAGTACTGAAGGCCGATAGCGTTACGGGATCGCCAAAATCTTCTGAGGCATCCTTAGAAGAGCTGGCTTGTTCGTTTCTCCATCGAATAGTAGCTAGACCCAAGATATTGCCATATACAGATATGATCAAATGGATACTCGACAATGCAGAGTTACAAGGCAGACAATTCAAGGCTCCAGGGCATGGGCTCATAGGATCATTTTCAGCGCAAGACCTAAAGCTTATGTACCATCTTCCGGAGCCTCAGATGACCTATAACACGCAATTCGTCCAGAAATTTGCAGCAGAGAACCCAAATCTAGCAGAAACCACTAAAGAATGGTCCAGGAGAGAGGAGCCGCTGAAAAGGGATAAAAATGGTAACTATAGCACAAGTTCTCTCACATCTCCATATTGTTTTGCTACAGCCATGCTCTGCAGGCTGTTTGGGATGCCAGACATAAATAAATTTTCAGCTGAATGGCTGCCACTCGTAGAAGCTGCCACAAATGCCGATCTCGTATACTAGGCCAAAATATGTTCTGATAGTTTGTTTACTGCTTTCATGAATTATCATAATAAGAGATCCTCATCATAAAGGGTCTACCCTCCGTTTTATCTATCTACTTACATTATGGATTCTATTTACTATGTATCTAAGTTTCCAACTATGGGTTGGAAATGGACTACCCAAGACCCATCGCCTATTCATGTTTACCACAAAGTACTATGGGATTCACAGTTCACCCCTCACCTCTATCAAATTTGCCATGGGCTCATTCTACCCCTGTATAGGATGATATATGGTGAAGAACCCCCAAGGTGCTCACTCGAAGCGCAAATAGACATCATCCCCGTCATAAGATGGTTCGGGGAAGAATGGTTCACTTATATCAGAGTGTTTGCGAGCATTGTACCTCCACATGTCCTACCCCTGTATGTCCTCGACAAGCTTTTGGCCAGGGAAATTACCTATCAGACTTGCTCTGAAGGCAGCCTAACCAAAGATTTAAAAGACAAGAACAAGGCCATATGGCCTGAGTTTCCTGTAGCTTGTGGGGCCTTCTCATTATTTGATGTGGGGCATGCTTTTGCCGAAGTAGGGAATGTGACGTCCCTAAAATTGTTTAAATTCCCCACCCGACCTTTTGACCTAAATAACGTCGCCCATGATTTCACTAAAAGTGTCAGAATAAAAGTGTTCATAGGAAAGAAAGATTTATTTGATGATTTGTTTCAAAATAAAAACTCATTCCAGGAAGTTTTGCGAGAAGCTAAGTCGAAGTTGTCCCCAGACGACGTCGAAAGATTTTTGTCATACAGAGAAAGAAGACTAGCTGGCATCCCTCTAGAAAAGCTTCAGCCGCTCACTAGAGAACCTACTCCAAGTGTCAGCCTCAGCGGAAACTCCAGTTCTTCCAAGTCTAGATCTGACGCTATTCAAAGAACACCTGAATGCTCTAAGAGGTCTGCAAGCAACCAAGGGAAAGTAGGAGAAGCGACTAGAGATACTGCCCAGTCAAGTGCCATGTCGCAACCACAAACTATTGCTTCCTCATCAAGGGATGTCCCTCCTCCCGTCACTACATCATCGCTCGTCACAATATAGCTCGATAAGGAGTGGTAAAACTTCAACGAGCTAATCAACCCAGAAGGGCAGGTCCCAAGGACGCCTGTAAGCAATGTGCAAGTAACGCAGGAAATGGTCTCAACCGTGGTCGGTAGCATCTTAGAAGCAGAACACGGTCATATCGCTCCGTCTCCTGAACTCCTACTTAGCATAGAAGAAATTCCCCCACTGGACGTGTTCTATAGTCCTCAACATAAAGCAGTGGTGAGAAGACAAAGAAAAAAGAGAAAGCTGGAGAATACGCTGTCGCAGAGTGCCGAACATTTAGACGTCTTGTGGAAAGACCCTAACAGCAACCCCACGGAGAATCTCACAAAATTGTCTCAAATTGCAGGAGCATACGCTTCTGCGACTATTGACAAGGCGTCTGAAGTACAACAACTATTAAAGGAGGAAGAAAACCATATACAGCTGCTGCAACAACAACTGCAACAGGCCAATGCCAGCAATGAAGCATCCAAAGAACTCGAGAAACTACAAGAAGATTTTCAACAGATGCAGATAAGCTATCAGAAAAGCCTGGACGAAAAAGGAAAGCAGTTGCACGATTTGCATGAAATACATAAAGACGAGCCCAAGCTTTCCGAATTCGTTTCAGAATCTACTAGTTTAAATGAGCAACTTCTGCAGCAATAAGAAGAGTTGGGACGGAAATTATCGCAGTGGAGTCACTATTACGAGCTGAGCGATAAATTCACCAGTCAAGTGACAGATCTGCGAAGTGACTACGACCAAGCCGACAGACAAGTAACAGAGTATATAGGTTGGCAAAATGGGGATGAAGAAAAAAGAGCAAATGCACCTAGAATAAATGAAAGCCATAAAGAATTGCTCTTCAACAAATGGGACAACCAAATCAAACAGGCAGAACAAGCAGTAGAGTCAGCGGCGACGCAGGCTGGTATCCTTATAGACTGTGTAAATGAAAATTTACATAGAGCAAACTTAATCACGGAAACTGCCCCGTGATACTTACCAAAGAAGTCACAAATAGAAGCAGAAGGGAAAGAGAAAGCGCAGGAAAAGGGTAAGGCAATACAAGCTTTGAACAGGTTGAATTGGGAGTGCTATTGGGCATACTTAGTTAAGCCACACAGTCAATGGATGACTGTGAAATGCATCACAAACTCAGCAGAGAAAGTGGTGCCAGCTCTCAAATATTCCGTTTTGACAGCCCAGCTCAGCGCAGAAGTCGGCCAACCGACTCTTCTCAGGTCCATGCTGAACACCTGCAATTTCAAAGACCAGATCCAGAGATAATTTATTTTTAGTAGTTTGCTGTTTCTTTTTGTTTAGATTAGAAAAAGGGCGGTCGTTTGAGAGCCGTATCCTACAATTTTGTAAAAACATTATTATTAGATTTAGGAAGTAGTATTTAAACCCTTCTCATGCATTTAGAGAAGGGTCCGTAGATTTGTCAAAAACGTATCCTTAGAACATGCACTTATGCACCCTCAGAGGAGGTTTTGACGAGTAGATGGATTAGAATTTATCTTTACTTGCATTTTGATATCTGCTATTGATGTTGCACTTCTGTACTCTTAGTAGATTTTAGAACAAGTACAAATAGATTGTTTTGCTTGAGGCTTATGGGTAGAACTAGTCATTAATGGTACTTTTATCTCTTGGCAAATGTCTGCTTATACTCTTTAAGTAATTTACAGTTTCAGTCGTTTATGTGTTACTGCTTGAACATATGGGTTATCATTTGGCACTTTTGTACGATGGAGTCATGTGGTTCAGGTGCGACATATGAATGGCTTATTATGCGATATGTTGCTCACATTTGTTTTGCTTAACTTCTTATGCAAAGCAGTTCATCTCAAATGGTTTCTTTTCTTGTGATAGCTGAATGATCTTTATTACCAGTTATTATTTGAAATCTTTTTAGATCGCGTAATGGAGTACATATAATCCCGGGTTAGAATAGATTTGATTTGCTGCCCCTCATTAGATACAGTAGCATAGAATAAAGTTAAAGAATCTGATTTAGATTAACTTTAAAATCCTCTCAGATCAGCACAGTTCAACTCTATATACATACACACACACCCAAGATCGGGAAACTGGTCCCGTTATCCCCAGTCGGACCCGCTATACCAAACGGATAAGGAGCTGCCAACCAAGGTCGGGACCAGGTGGGTATCCCCCTTGTTGTAGACCTGATTTTCGGGGCTTCAACAGAAAGTTACCTTCTAGTTTATGCACAATGTACTTTATGCAATAATGAATTTACTTTCCTACAATTTAGATTAAAAGTGCATCATTTACATTTATGAAAAATGTGGATTGGAAGCTTGGTGTAAAATCACTTCCTCACTTGATGATGCATTATAAATCTTGAATTATGACAAACACATTGATTAATATAACTACATTTCATAAACGTAATTGTACTAAGCATAAATGGTGTATCACAGTTAATAAGTTCTATACAAATTCTGAACTAGTAATTAAAAGAACAACATTTCAATTGTCTAACAAGTAATGCAAGGATAATGGAAAGCCCCATCATTTTTTCTATTGTTGTTGGGGAATTGTCATTACTATGGTTGCTATTGTGTTTTTTCTTGTTTCTTCTTTCTAGGATGAATTATCTTTCTCCTTAGAGAATGTTTTGTTAAATGCAAATAAGACAAATCAACATGGTAGATTTATTAGCATTTGAAAAAAAAAAACCTTAAAAATGACATTGTAGGAACATCTCAAGAGGGAAAGTAGTGTTGTCAACCACATTATTTAACATTGTTATGAAACCAACTCACAAAAATATAGAAAACATAGATCAATGCCTTATAATTCAGCCTCTTTGAGGGGGCAACCTCCTTTACATTACCCAAATGAACAATTCTTGGATGATTCAAATGACAAAACCTCCTTTCTATATATAGGAGTCTAAGGGATCACAATATAACCAAGCCGACCTAACAATAATAATATAAAGGCACAAAAATAACAATAAAGGGATTCTATAGGGCACAATAATAACAATATGGGGAGAATAGGGCACAACAATATTAATAACGGATACAACGATAATAGTAATGGGGGAATCAATAGTATTATAGGGACCTAACATGTCCCTCTCCATCACAAAAGAGTTGTCCTAAATGTTTGAGTAGTTCTAGATTCTTCTGTATAAAACTCTGATCCTCCCATGTGGAATTTTCAGCAGATAAGTTCTCCCACTTGATGAGATACTCCGAAATTGATCGATTTCGTCACCGTCGAGTTCTTGTTTCTACGATCACTTCTGGTTCCAATATAATTTTTCCTTCCTCGCCAATTTTTGGCAATTTGTTTGAACTGGGAGCTTGTCACTTATAACCTTATTTAAACATGAAACATGGAAAACTGGGTGCACTCGAGAAGCTACAAGAAGCTCCAATTTGTATGCTAGAGTACCAATCTTTTGCAACACCTTGTACAGACCATAATACTTTGGTGATAATTTACTATCCTTCTTAGCTTGATTGAGGGAAAATTGTTTATATGGTTGTAACCATAGGAATACCTAGTCACCTACATCAAAACTTCTTTCACTATGATGTTGATCTACCTGTTGTTTCATTCTATTCTGCACCAATGTGAGGTTATCCTTTAAGAGTTGGAGAACTTGTCGTTGATGCTCGATGTGATGTTCCACTGCTTTAACCTTAGAATTTTCTCTTAAATATGATGTGATGGATGGTGGATGATATCCATAAAGTGGCATAAATGGGGTAATTTTTGCTACAGTATGGAAGGAAGTGTTATACCACCATTTAGCTAGAGGCAACCATTTGATCCATTGTGTCTGTTTATCAGATACAAAGCAATGAATATATCCTTCTAAACATTTGTTTACTATCTCATCTTGTCCATCAGATTGAGGATGACAAGATGAGTTATGAGCTAACTGAGTACCAAGACAAGAAAATAGTTGTCCAAAAATTTCCAGTGACAATGGGATCTCTATCACTTACAATAATATTTTGGTTTCCGTGTAGCTTTTGAATTGTTTCCATAAATGCAGTAGAAATTGTACTGGCTTTAAATGGATGTGATAATGCACAAAAGTGTGCATACTTGGTAAGTCTATCAACTACCACCATGATGACACTCTTTCCTTTAGAATTGGGTAAACCTATGATAAAATCCATTGAAACCTCATCGCAACGTTGGCTTGGAGTGGATAAAGGTTGTAATATACCTGGGGTCTTAATTGTTTCAACTTTGTTTTTTTGGCAAACCAAAAATTCTGCCACAAACTTTTGAATATCTGATTTAAGGCCATCCAAAAAAAATTCCTTCTTAACCTTGTGGTAAGTTTTTAAAAATCCTGAGTGCCCTCCTAAGGGAGAAGTGTGCAATTCCATAAGAATCTTTTGTTTTAGTTGAGAATTCTTACAGAGGTATAAGCGATCTTTCTACTATAAAGAATCATTTTGTCAGCTAAATGTATCAGACGTACTGGAATTTTGTTGTAACATTCGAATAAGTGCCCACACTTCTTCATCATTCTTCCATTCCTCCCTTGCTTTGTTTATCCAATCTCTTGGATAATAGAAATGGCGCACAATAATGCTTCCACATCCTCATCCTTTCTTGAGAGTGCATCTGCCACAACATTTTGCTTCCCTCTTTTGTAGATGATTTCAATGTCATAACCCAATGTCCTTGTGACCCATTTTTCTTGCTCTTCAGAGGATCATATTTGTTCTAAAAAGTATTTAAGGCTATCATGATCTGTTGTTACCTTGAAGTGCCTTCCCATTAGGTAGGGTCGCCATTTCTTAAGTGCATGTATTATTGCCAACATTTCCTTCTCATACATAGCTTTGTGTAAATACTCTCCCTTGATTGGACGACTTTTGAAAGCAATGGTTATTTCATCTTGCTTCAAAACAGCACCAATTCCATTTCTTGAAGGATCACATTCCACAATAAATGTTTTTGTGAAGTCTGGTGTAGCTAAGACCGGTGCTTGGCACATTGCCTCTTTAAGATGTTTGAAGGCCTTTGTTGCTTCTAGAGTCCATGAAAATGCATCTCTCTTCAATAATGTTGTTAGAGGTGTTGTTATTCTCCCATAATTCTTAACAAACTTGTGACGCTACCCTGTTAACCCAAGAAATCCTCACAGATGCTTTATGGATATGGGGATTTTCCATTCCTTAATGGCTTTAATTTTGCCAGGGTCTACCTTAACACCTTCATGAGATACAATATCACCTAGATATTCCACCTCTTGTACTCCAAAGAAACATTTGGAGCTTTTTGCATATAATTGTTTCTCCTTCAGTAGTTTGAGCACCCTGTCAACATCTTCAACGCGATCCTTCCAAGAATTGTTGTAAATTAGTATATCATCAAAAAATACTAACAAAAATTTTCTAAGGAAGGGTTTGAAAATGGAATTCATAAAACCTTGAAATGTAGAAGGTGCATTGGTAAGGCCAAAAGGCATGACCAAAAATTCATAATGACCCTCATCAGTTCTAAATGTTGTTTTCAGAATCTCTTTAATCTTCATTCTGATTTGATGATATCCTAAACTAGGATCCAACTTGGTGAAGTAAATTGATCCATGCAATTCATCCAGTAATTCATCAATGACAGGAATGGGAAACTTATCTTTAATAGTGAGCTTGTTAAGCTCCCTATAATCCGGACACATGAGCCATGATCCATCCTTCTTGTACACCAATACTACTGGAGCAAAGAAAGAACTTTGAATAGGTTGAATTATACCAGCCTCTAGAATTTCTACAACCATACATTCAATTTCACTATTTTGGGCGTAGGGATATCTATACGACCTGGTGTTTGGAGGAACACACCCTGGAATCAGATGAATAGCATGATCATGAATAGGTGGGAGACCTTTGGGAGTCTCAAATATCTTGGAATGATTGCCCAAGATTTTTTGGACATCTAGAGAAATAGATGATTTTGATGTGGAAACATCTAGGGAACATAATTGTGCAATTACACCTCTTTGTTCCTTTTTTAGAAGCTTTGTCATACCATTAGAGCTGCTTATCTTTCCTGATTTCCCTGCAATACCCCTTAATTCAACTTCCTTTCCTTCCACAGAAAATTTCATGAAAATTTCTTGAAAATTAAAAGCTATTGTACCCAAGGATTGTAGCCATTGGACTCCTAGTACAACATTAGCACCTCC
>APFE031202754.1:0-11857 GCA_000404065.3 Pinus taeda | reverse complement strand
GAGCAATTTATGGTTCCTCCACTTGCAACCATCACTTGACACTCTGGTGCTGGATATAAGAAGCAATTCAATTCTTTTGCTACCTTACAATGAATAGAATTGTGGGTACTTACTGAATCAATCAACACTATTACCCTTTTCTTCTTGATAGTTTGAGGAGTGGTAATTCCAACCAATGCATTACAAGATATGGTCAGATTCATTTCTTCTTTATCTAGGGCTTGTTCCTAGAGTATATCCTCTTCTTTTGAAATTTCTTGTTCCTTTTCTGCCTCCTCTTCACAATCTATGTAGAATAATTTCTTCTCAACACACTTCCGACCTTTAGTGTATTTGTTATCACAACTATAACAAAGCCCTTTTGCTCTTTTTTCTTCCAATTTTTGTGGTGTCAACCTTGTAGGTTGTGGAAGACTAGGGGCAACAACACTTCCATCTTTACAATTGTGAGTGGTAGGATTCCTGGTTTCCATAATTTTGCTTTCCATTTTTCTTGCTAACCTGAATGCCTTCTCCAATGAATTAGGTTCCCAAAGGCGAACCTCATGTTGGACATTATCCTTTAAAGTCCCTATGAACACATCAATCCTATGCTCCTTTGGAAAAGTCTTTTACCCTTATGTTCAATTTTTGGAAGTACTCAATGTGCTCCCTCATTGAACCCTTTTGTTTCTGATTTATCAATTGGCTAAAAAAAGTGTTGCTTTTTGTATCCTCATAATGTGTTGTCATTTCTTCTGTAAAAATTGCCCAAGTGACAATTTGTTTACGAGATCAAAGCCATCAATACCATATAAACTGATTTGGTTCCAAATATAAAGTTGCAATACGTACCTTTTGTGTGTTTTGCACATTATGGAGATTGAAAAATTGCTCCATCTATAGTATCCATTTTCCAGAATCCTTGCCATCAAAATTCCTCATATCAATCTTTGGAACATGGTTGTTCTTCGATCCAATGTTAGAATCTATGAAATTATGATTAACATTTATTTTTTTCATCATGAGTTTCCTTTACTACCCTTTCGTCATTAGTAAGCATTTCTTGTAGAAACTTTGTCAAATATGTCTTCAAATCTTCCATGCCTGTCTTCAAATTTTCCATGCTTGTCTTCAAATCTATCTTCAAATCATCCATCTTAGCTTCCACGTCTTTCATCTTAGCTTCTATGCCTTTCTTTAAATCATCCATCTTAACTTCCACACCTTTCTATAAACCATTCATTTTAGCTTCCATGCCATACATCTTAGCTTCTACATCTTTCTTTAAACCATCCATCTTAGATTCTATTACTTTTTGTTTGAGTGACATTTGTTGCACTTGGTCTCATAATTTTGATATATCATGTTGCATTTCTTCCTCTTCTTCATGAGTCATGCCAGAGCTTTCAGGTTGCTTACTAGGTGTTTCCATTTTCTTTCTTCAGGGCATCAATTACCAATAATAATGCTTCACTATGCCCTTTGAATTCCTTCAAACTAATTTTTTAAACCAAGCTTATGCAAAAATAAAAAAAAAAAATCTACTCACGTTTTTTTTACTTTGTGGGAGCTTGATATTGCATCTAATGTGTCTATGTAGTTTCGGATCTTCCAGTTCTAAAATTGTGACTTGCAGTAGCCCTCTGCGTCCTCTTTCCAACCAGTCTGATCGAATTTAGATTCTCCAAGAAAGAGTTGTGCACAATCTCCCAAGATGACCTGATTATATACCTTTTCAAAAGAGAAAACTTGTATGAAGTGCCAATTTTGATCTTAGAATCTGAAAAATATACACAGAAAATGACAGTCCGTCCTCTTTTTTTAACTTCTTACAAAATTTGAATCTGATGCTCGAAACAAAAGCTATGACTATTTTCCCGAGGTCACATGTTTGGAATGTGATTCCGGAGTCTACAAAAAGGCCAACTTCCTTATATCATACCTCCGTAAATATAGTGCGAAAAGCTCTGAAATTCTGACCCAAGGTTTTGAATGATTTCAAGCCAAATGGGTGTTTGTTTTAGTGTCTAAAACATCTCAGAAAAAATTTATAGCGCAAATGACACGATGACCTATTTGGAGTAGAAAATCCCTAGAATCCAAAGCTCTGATACCAAATGTTATGAAACCATCTCACAAAAAGTTAGTAAAGATAGAGCAATGCCTTATCATTCAGCCTCTTCGAGGGTGCAACCTCCTTTACATTACACAAATGAACAATTCTTGGATGATTCAAATGACAAAACCTTCTTTCTATATATAGGAGTATAAGGGGTCAGAATATAACCAAGCTGACCAAACAATAACAATATGGGGACAATAGGGAACAACAATATTAATAAGGGAAACAACGAAAATAGTAATGGGTGAATAAATAGTATTATAGGGACTTAACAAATGCCTACAACCAACTCCTTTTCTAAGAAGAAACCTTAATATTCTATCCTAGAGTTAGAGATTGCTCAAGGTCTTGAGCAGCTAGAGATATCCCCCCCATGAAGATATAAATAGAGAATGATATTATTACAAATAATTTCTCTTTCATGAGTCTTTCAAGGCAATCCCATATAAATAATACAATCATATTGTACATGAAGATGCCAAGGAGGAGACTTATACTTTTAGATTCCCAATACCAAATAGAAATGGAGGGATTGAAATGAAGAGCATTCCTCACTCTACTGTCATTAACTTATGTGTCCTATCAGAAGAATATTCTCACATCTTCCTGTTCATGTTTGATGTATTCTAGCACCATTATTATTACATGAATAATGCTTAGAAATTCAAATCAATGCCTTCCATGTGTAATAATACAACCTTACATTAATTTAGGAGTATTGTAAAATATATCATCATAATATGGAACCAAATGAGGCTGAAGGTTTTGGAAAAGGATAAGGACTATTGTGGCGACAAGGAAGGTTGGGAATAATTCTTCAAGATTTTGTATAATGAGGATGAAATCCTTGAGGAATATGTGGAAAGCTTCAAATATAACCAGCATAGGTCAAAGAAAGAAAGTCTAGCTCTGAAAATAGTACATGTTTTATTATTGAGAATGATCTTGGATGAATGCATTGAACTCATCAACCTAATGGGTGGAAGAGATGTCTCAAAAAATCATATGGTGTTATCATGGAAATTTTTAAAATATTCATGTGGAATGACAAAAATTCGTAAAGAATCCTAGGATGTATTGGCAAGGATTGGTAGGAATGTCACGAACATAATTACCTAAATTGAAATATGAAACATTTTAGAAGACGTTAAAATAGGCATACTAAGTTTCTAAATCGACCAATTTGATATTATGTATATGAATAAAAAGAGGGAAGATGCAGAGATACATTCAATTATTTTATGCCCAAAATGCAGAGGGTAACACTCCTTGAAGGACTGTTCCTTGAACCAGGTCAAGGTTTTTGAATATACAATAAATACCACACTACTAGAAATTTTCCTTGCTTTTTATTCTTAAAAGCTATATATCAATAAGTGGGGGAACTTGAACATCTATTCTTTTTTACACGACAATGACCATGGTGGCCAAAATGACAGGCTATGATCAAAGACACATCTCAATCTTTTAATTCCTGCTGAACTAATCTTGCTTTATAATATTTTTCTCACCACTGGTGTCTGACTTCTTAGTCATGGTTGTATTCTTCTACCACTTAATAGATATGGAAACAAGGGTGGATAGGCCTTGCATATGGGTGCCCCTAACAAGTCCCTATGTATCCACCCATGCAAATGCTTCCACCTCCTCAATTGCACTCATCCACCCTTGCCCCTCCACAACCACAATTACATGTGCAACCTCTTTCCAATCCTAACAATTTGAGGATAACTCAATCTATTATGATCACAACCTACCCTACTTACTATACCTTGTAGGTGGACTATGAAAATATTCATCTCAAATTGAAGAAGGCACTAACTTGTGAGTAACATTTTACATATATCGAAGATTCCATTGAGAAATATCATAATAAAGTTGTTGAAATAAAATTTCCTCTAGAAAGTTTGAGCACTGAATAGGTAAGCCCTAAAATCCAAAACCTACCTTATCCCAAAATATTAATCTTAGATAAACCTACAACTCATTCAATAATTGATTTCCTCGGTAAACTCAAAAATGTGTGTATTAAAATACTAATTTTTCAAGCTATCAACAATGTCCCTATTTATTCAAAAGTGATAAGGAAACTTTGTTTGAGTAGGCTTGGTTAAAGACAAATAAATCCCCATATCATCTATTCCATGGGTAAATTATCATATTCGATGATGTGGGGTAGGGTCCTTGCTAAACAATACCTTGATCCTAGTAGCCAAGTGGTTGGTGTGCAAATTAATAACACCCTTATCCCAAACATGCTAATTATAACATAGGTGTTGTTATAAATGTTATGATGTGAGAGGCAATTGAATCCCTAAAGATGTTTGACCTAAGACAAACACCCACTATAATTTAACTCGTTAATAGGTCAATAGTTAAACAAGAGGGAAATTTTGAGGATGTCGTAATATCCATAGACTCAAGTGAATATCCCACTAATTTTATGATCTTCATACCAAAATCCTCCATCGGAGGATACCCACTTATCTTTGGATGACTATGGCTAGCCACTATATACCCATACATCAACTAGACTTAGGTGTATCATAATATCACATAGATCTTCCACCAAACAACTATATACCCTTATGCCAAGCCTAGTATAGACCCTAAAATACGTTTTTTGGCTAACAAAGAAGGAAGTAAAAGAGGAGAATAGTCCATTAGGATCTCACTGTTGACCAATATCTCACTATATGAGAAAATTTTGACAAAGAAATCAATGATTTCTTCTTCCTCTTTCTCTTTCTCTAATGAACATGTTCTTCAACACTTTATACATTCAGAAAATTAACCTTTTCTTAGCTTAATAGGTACTTTATATTTAGAACATAATTTCCTAGCCAAAGAGAAATAGAATATACCAAAAACACCATCATAATTTTCGATAGAAAATATTTTATCATCAACAAGGTGTTCACTATACAAGAAAAATAAAACATTCTCAAGATATTGCAAAGGCGCAATGATGGATTTTCTTGGGACTACTTCAATAGATGAAGGAGAATCCATCCATATAGTATATATATATACTTTATATATAATATATGATGATAGATAGATAGATACATTGTCAAGAATATTGCAAGGGCGCAATGATGGATTTCTTGGGATACTATCAATGATGAAGGAGACCCAATACATACAGTATATTATATATAATATATATATATAAGGGAAGTACCGATACGATTTCCAACCCCAACATGAGATGAATCCTACTTTGAGGGACATAGTTAAGGAAGAACTGCATAGATTACTTGCAAGAAATTTTATTTATCTAATTTCTGACAATTAATGGATCTCCCATTCATTTTTTGTACGAAAAAATAATATAAAATGGAGAATTTGGTTGTACTATAGAGAGTTAAACAAGGAAACACACAAATATCATTACCCGCTTTCTTTTATTGACAAAGTCTTAGATACCCTGGCAAGGAAGAAATGTTTCTTTTTCCTTGATGGATTTAATGTTTGTAATAAAATCCAAATTTCAAATGAGCCCAAACACAAGACCATGGTCACTTTCCTTTCGAGACAATATTAAGTTACTGTGTTCTACCATTTGTATTTTGTAATTCTCCATCCACCATTCAAAGAGAAGTAACAGGTATATTTTCTAATTTAATTCATGATTTCATGGAAATATTTATAGACACTTTTACGAGTTGATGAAGCATGATCTAGCTTGGAAAACACATTGATAAGGTTTAAGAAAACTAACATTTCCCTTAGTAATGTCAAATATTCAATGATATTAACCAATGGCATCCTTTTCTGACATTGTATCTCTACTAACAATATTCAATGGATCCAACAAGATTAGAGGTAGTGTTAAAATTTCCAACTCCATGCTCACAAAAGGAGGTAGAAATATTCTTAGGACATGTTCATTACTATAAATGGTTCGTTGAAAAATTTCACAAGTTTCCCATCCATTATTTTCCTTAGTTAGCACAAATTTTGAGTATGTGTGGATAAGTGATTACCAATATGCATTTGAAGGATTAAAGTATAAAGTCTCTCAAGCTCCAATTTTGAGAGGGACCAATTGGTCCCTCAGTTTGCATGTCTCTACAAACACATTATATACCACCATCGAAGTTGTTCTAGGGGAATTCAATGCAAATTATCTTTATGCAATATACTCCATAAGAAAAAACCTCTCTTTTATGGAAGTGAACTATGTTGTATCTTAAAAATAATTCCTTGCCATGACTCATGCAATAAACAAATTTAAAATTTACATCATAGGGTATCTAATAGTTTTACGTACTAACCATGATGCTATAAAATATTTAATTAATTAGCCAATTACTAATGGTAGAGTCACTAGGTGGTTTTTTTTATTATAGGAATGTGACATGAACATCTTGAAAAAACTAGGGAACGACAATGTGGTGGCGTATTTTATCTCTAGGCTAACATCTCATGATAACAAAACACTCATGGAAGATACATTTCCTAATGAAAATATATTTTCATTATCTACTAAATCTTCATGTTTTTCATATATTATTGCAAATTACTTGGCTACAAGAAAGTTTCCCCAACAATTAATCCAAAGGAGCATAAAAAAAACCATCAAACGAAGTTGGAGATTCTCATGGATTGATGGATACCTTTTTGACACTAGCCAAAAATATGATCAACAAAATATTTTCATGGGAGTAGAAGATTGAAGAGATACTAAAATATTTCCATTATGGATTTTGTGGGAGTCACTTTGAGAATAAATGAACTGGGACAAGGCGCTCCATCAAGGGTTGTATTCTATGATTGGTGTTACATTTCTTTGGAAAATGGGCCAATAATTTTGTGGGACAAGTCAATCCTTCTTCTTATCATAAATCCTAAATTATTTTGTGCATGGAATATGTCATGAGGTCCATAGAAGCTAAGACATTCCTAGTAGAGACTAAGCAAACATTGGTGGAATTCATCCATGAAGATGTGTTCACAAGGTTTGTAATGCCTTTGGAGATAGTGACAAATGGTGGAACTCACTTCACTTCAAGGCTTATTGAAGGATTAATGAACACATACAAAATCATGCATAGGTAATGACATAATACCACCCCCACACTAATGGATAGGTGGAATGGACTTATAATATCCTTGAGGAAATCATCACCAAAACTATTATTCTTCACATTGAAGATTTGGTTGATCGACTTGTTGAAGCTCTATGGGCCTACATGACAACATGGTGGACTACGGCTCAATGCACCCCATGTCATTTAGTGTATGGTAAGAGAGTGCTTTCACCAATATAAATAGAGATCTAGGCATTGAGGAAAATAATACAACTTGGAATGGATTTCACAGAAGTACCAAAGTAAGGGATCCTCCATATCAATGAGTTGGATGAACTTAGAAAAGATGTCATGCATCAAACCACAGTGATGGATTAGACCACCCCCCCCCCACACCCCAACAAAAAAAAAATATAAAAACACTAAATAATTTAATTAGGATCACCATTCTTATAAATTTCTAGTTATTTTCTCTTTAATAAAGTATTTTTTTTTTCATTATTTGTAGGGAGGAAGTGTTGACGTTGTTGCAAATCCCATTGTTGCATCTCTTTTGTTGTAACTCTTACTCTTGTTACAACTATTGTTGCAATTCTTGTTGTTGCAATTTCCATTATTCATGTCACACCCATTCATTATAACTTATTTTTCTACAACCCTGATTTCTCATTCCAGTTATTGCATCTCCCATTCCTCCCACTGATGTTGTTGTCGCTCCCATTGTTGCAACTATATTTAAACCCATTTTGGCAATAAAACGACGATGAAAATGAAGTCCCCTACTAGAATAAAGAATTTTGTTGTGAATAATAATTTTTTGATGAATGGATTGATGTTATTATTGTTGTTGCAACTCTCATTTTTCTACCATGATGTTACAACTCCATTCTATGAGATGATGTGACTCTACCTCAATATACTGATGCAAATTCTTCCAATGGGATGCTCCAACTTCATCTGTTGGGATGCTACAACTTTGTTTAAGGTCAATGCCATAAATCTATCCTATCTTGATGTTATAAATTTGGGATTATGTTACAGCTCCAAGAGCAACATGGGTTAGAGTTGTTCTATGGGACCAATGTACTAGCATAACAAGAAACTACAAGCTTCACAACCACTCAAGATAAGATAGAATGTATGCTCCCATGAATTTCATAATCAATGATAAAGGATGCAATTTGTTAATTTATTTAACCACCCACTTCATCCAATCACCTCATATGCCATCACACACAAAAAATAGCATGACTAGTTGAGAATAACACATCATCCATTTGATAATTAGGAATTTCCAAGAATGAACCTAGTTCATTCTTCCTGTTGCTACAAATAACTGAGTTTTCAAATAGGAAATATGAACATGGGAGGTTCATTAATCTCTAGAGAACCCACAAAGAACTTTCTATTTTAGATTTATTACCATACAAAACCTCTAACGATAGGGAGGCTAGATTGGTTACATATAGATACTACAAGGATATAGTGATGATGTCACCCATGAATTTCATAGAAAACAAGTTGAAGGTGCCTAGAAATCTAGTGCAAGTAATAGAGGAGAGAGTGATTGAAGTTATGGGGCTCCTTCAAAGTGGATAATGTTGTTATTATTACATAATGTGGAAGCCCGAAGTTGTAGAATAGTTCCCTGTTCTAGGGAGGCCTTAGTTAAGAAAGGGATGAGGTTTGAAAGACGATCACTATGAGCTCCATGGGAGGATGCTACCCCATTAATATAGAAATATCTCACTTTTGGGGGTTGTTATGGGGTCATCTACCTGCACCACCTTACGCTTCTCAACCATTTGTGTCATCAAATACTCATAAACCTACAATTCTTCCTCCTAATAACTTTCTAGGAAATGTTTTCATTATTATAGAAAGCTAGATGACCCAACGGTTCTTTGAATCACAATGGGTAATTAAATTCCTTGTTGAAAATGTGTTGCTTAGAATAAAATTAAAATGGGAATACATAGTGCAAGACAATAGGAATTATAGTTGTTACAACTCACCCTTTAGACCATAATTCTACAAATCTATAAGTTGTAGAGGCTTTATTTCTAGGAACCATATCCCAACAATATATTTTTGTGGCCCCATTCACTATCAAATATCCACCTAAGAAAGTGTTACCCAATGTTAAAATGTATCAATAAAAGTCTCCATTTGACTTTTGCCTTAGTTAAATAGAGAAATTTGATTTTGCACATCAACATAATGACTTGTATTGTAGTTAGCTGGAGTGACATGGATTTGTCTCCTAGTTACGTCGATAAAAACGAGTTATAGGATAAAAGTAGAGTTGTGCATAGATTGATTGCTAAAGTTTGGCAATCTAGTGGAGTTCTTGTTAATTAAACCCAGTTAACCTAACTCTAGTCTTTAGTGGAGTTAGTAGGAGTTCAATTGAGTAGTACAACGATTTTAACTCATTGATTTCTTAGTTAACTGATCAAATTAAGAAAAATAGACTCATTCATGCATAGAATTTGAATTTCCTAGTTGGAATGGTGGAAAAGGCACATTGTAATCATCAATTATATAGTAGTTGAGTGTACAATATTTTTTGCATTGAGCAGACAGTGAATTCCTTCGGGATTTACACAAGGAAAAAGGGAATTTTCCTAATTTTATGCGGCTAATTTCCTCAACGATTATGTAAGGAAATAGGATGAATCAAATCTTTGAATTGGATAAGTATTGGTTAGAGAAGGTCAGTGGGTAGGAGATCAAAATTGTAGTGTAGGATGTGTTTCAAGATTGACGAAAGACATTATGATTGATCCATTTTCTCATTTGAATTAATGCAAATTAGTAGAGAGGTTTTTACCAGTTGGGTTCCCCTATAAAATAATTGTGTTGTTTATGTTTTCATGGTTGCATGTTATTGCATGTGTTTCTATCATGTGTTTTCCTTTTCTCAGAATAGTAGAAGAAATTTATGTCTCTTGATTCCAGTTTGATTTGATTAGAATTAGGAAATCTCTTGCAATATCTACATGGTATTAGAGTAATGAAGACTACTTACAAACCTTGTTCCAGACATTATCTTAGAGAAGTTTTGATTTGTAGAGATGTTGGTGTAGATTCTCTTAAGTGCAAGAATAATTCCTTTCAACAGATTGAGGCTTGAGTATGCATTGGAGGGCACCTCGAAATTTTGTTCTTGGAAAGATAGGATGGAAGTTTTCCTAAATGACGATGAAGTATGGGAATATACACAAACTAATATTCCAAAACTAGCAGTGTCAGATGCACAAGGACTTCCTCAGTGGAAGATAGACACGTCGAAATCTAGAAGTATTATTGTAGAGGGTGTCATAGATCATGTGGTTTCGAACTTTCTTGGAAAGAAGACTATTTTTGTAATGTGGAGAAATGTCACAGATCTCTTCTAGAGTAGTAGTGATACTAGGAAATTGGCATTAAGAGATAAGCTCAAGGGCATTCAAATGCATAAAAATGAAACGATTCCACAATATCTATCCAGACTCACTTAGGTTTGAGATGAATTTGGAGGAGTAGGAGAAAATGTGCCATCATATCAACTTGTGAGCTTAGAACTCCTTGGACTTCGAAAATCTTGGCACAACTATCAAGATTAATTTAATGGAAGACATAAGCTACTAGATTGGGAGAAACTTTTGGTTGATTTCGTGAAGGAGGAGATAATAAGAAACACTAGATTTGGTGTCACAATGAAAGCTGAGGAGGAAGAAACGTTAGTCTTGGCGGGCAAGGGAAAGAAATCCAAGTACAAGAAGGCCCAAGCTTAGCCAGAATCTAGCTAGAAATAGGGCAAGAAGAAAGACCTCAAAAAAATTAAATGGTTTCGCTGCCATGAATATGGACACTATGAAACCGAGTGTCTTCACAAGAAATCTAGGAAGAAGCCTAAAAGAGGATCAGGAGGTGAGACTCTTGCACCACAATTTGAATTGGAGTTTACCCTCATCTCATGCATGGAAAGTATTGTTGAAACAATGTATGGTAGCTGGACTCTAGAGACTCATTACATATGACAGGATCTAAGGATTTCTGCAGTAGCTTAGAGGAGAAGGACCCACAATTACACATACGACTTGGAGATGATGGGAAGTATAGTACCAAAGGGATTGGTACTGTCACATTTAAGAGGGAGTCAGACAACCATCTTCACTTGAAAAATGTAACGTATGTCCTTGGGTTGAGGAAAAAATTGATTTCTATATCTATATTGGAGGACATAGGTTATGATGTGGTGTTCGGTAAAGAGAGTTTTTCTAAAGCATATTGCTATTGGACAAGTAAAGCAAATTAGTGTTAGAGTGAAAAATGTCTACAAGTTAGAGGTAGATGCATGCATTGCATTGAGTATCAAAGCAAAACATGTTTAGATTCGAGATGTTGGAGAACTTTGGCATAGGTGTGTGGGTCACCTACACCATTGAGATTTGAAGATCATGCAATATATCACCATAGGACTTCGAAAATGCACCCTTGACCAACATGATGTTTGCAAGGGATGCACTCTTCAAAAATATGTCAAAGCTTCCTTCCAAGGTGTTATAGCGGCTACAAACACCCTAAAAAAGAATTCCTTTTGCTTCTCTTTGGAGCCTCCCTCCTTGAAATCATAGCACCTATCATACATTGATCATGTACTTGTGTTTATTTGATTTGATCTATTGCTTAAAAACTTTTGTTCACTGACTTGTGTTGTCTTTTAACCATA
>APFE031202751.1:99920-164156 GCA_000404065.3 Pinus taeda | reverse complement strand
ACTCGGAGCCCAATGCCATTGTTGCCACCGCCAAGATCCAGAAGAATGAGCCCGAAGATCCTGGAAGATGGGAAGCGTATTTTCCACTCACAGATGTGGGTGAAGGGTTCGATGCTGCAATTCATTGTCGACACTGGTAGCCAAAAGAACCTCATTTTAGTAGAGGTCATGAAGCAGTTGGACCTATTGACTACACCACACCCGCAGTCGTACAGTATTAGGTGGCTTCACCAAGGATGAGATCTCCGAGTTCATCAACGGTGCTGCCTTCCCTACAACATCAAACCCTTCACAGATAAGGTATTGTGTGATGTTGCACCTCTGGATGTTTGTGATGTTGATCCGAATCAGATCCACAAAAGACTGTCAAGAAATTTAATTGTATCAAGGTAAACAAATCTCTAATGAAATCCAAAACAACATCAAAAACCCCCTGAACTAGTGGCCATGGTAGCTAGCGCGAAACGACGAGAACCTTGGTGAAAGTGCACTGACCGAGGCCCATGGAGACTGCGCAGGAGGTCAAAAACAACCCTTGGGAGCCCCGGATCAAAAAAAGGAGGTGATTTTGATGCGTGATTAGCGCATCGCTAGGAAAAAAGGGTTGAAATGGAAGAGCCTCAAGCACTTGGTCATGTGGGGAACCAGAGGACCGTGGGCAGAAAAAGGTAAAAAAGTGCCAATGTACGATGGTGGGATCCACGACCTGGAAACCAATGGTTTGATTGGGACGCCCTTGAACGGTAAGAGGTTTTGGAGAAAGAAGAGCGATCACAATCAATGATCGACACGTGGCAGCAGAGGTGAGAGAAAAACCGCTATGATCGCGCGTTAACAGTCGAGCAAGTCAACCGCGCTCGACGTGCATATGACGTTGGATCTGGAGGAGCCCAGATCGGATCGCTGAGATTGCGCCCGATGGAAAGAAGTGGAATCGATAGGGAAATAAGCTGCGATTTAAAAGAGATTTGAAATTTGTTGACCGCCACAGTGGAGAAAGAACGTATTCGCGACATAACTGGAGGAACAAGCCGACAAAGCATGCTGGCACTGGTTAGATGGGGACATGTGGCACTCCCTGAGTGCTCATGCTGATGCCGAACAAGGAACACCAAGCACAAATGCAGAAGGCGAATCAATGCAGGCGGGAGAGGAACTGAACATGCATAGGTACAGCTAGTTAAAGCCACAAACAAAGATAGTCGAAAACAGAAGAGGGGAATTAGGAGAAGAATCCAAGCGACCAAGAAAGATAGTGAACAGTGAACCCTGAGAGGAGGACTGAACACAGAGAGCAGTAAATCCGAGTAGAAGAGATAGAGGGCCGAGTTGACCATAGGAAGCATCGAGCAATAGGGAGCTTGAAGATTCAAGCCTTCCCATAGAGGAATCTGTCTGGATTGAGCATCACAGTTGGCTCTTTCCACTGTAGACCAAAGGTCACAAAGCTGGTAGGAAGAAAAAGAGTTTGTGAACTTTGAGTGGCTTGGGGAATCCAAGAACCACCCTGCCAAGCAAAATCTGCTGTCATGAGAGCTAATATTGAGTCCCTGTATTGTAAATTATCTGTTGTAAGACATAATAAAACAAGACCACCACTGAAGCTGGACCAGAGACGCAGCCCTAGAGAATAGGGTGAACTCCTTATTAAAACTGTTTGTGTCTTAGTATTGCTTACTGTATTTCTCTGTTGTCTTTCCATTTAAAATGTTTGTGTATTGGCTGATCGATCCATTGTTCAATAACACAGAACACACACTAGCACATGTGTCTGTAATACCTTTTGTTTAATAAATCTTCAACTGAGGTCAGTCATAGGGTGATTATCAGATCAGATGTATTATTAGGCCAGCCATACTTGTGGAGACGACATGCTGTGTATGAGTCAAGGCCTCATGCTTTCATTATTTCCTTGTGTAATTCATTATACAGGATACCGGAGGTAGCCCCACCTACCGCCACCTCTTTGATCACAGCTAAGAAATGCAACAAGCTCATCTCCAAGACTAGGAAATTCATTTTCTATTTGGTCCACTCCCAAAGTAAGGGGAAGATCATCGCCACATCCATGACCCCTGCGAAGGGTTCCTCCACGTAGCAACAACACCAGATGGATACGGTCATGAAAGAACACAAGAAAATCTTCTCCTCACCCACATGGGTACCGTTGCACTGTCAGGTCAGGCATTCATCCGATTTGACTCCCAGATCTCCTCTACCTAATGGGCCGATATATCACCGCTTCATTCTAAAAAATGACAAGTACAGGAAGCGAAATGGTCCTTACACCAGTACCAAGGCTGTGGGAATAATGATTTGGAGCACAATATTCCCCCATTCCTTTGCTTGCACCAAGTGTTCAATGTGGACAACCCTCTACCATGCTTCCCACCATTACTGGACACATCAAAGATTACATAACAGCTCACCAGGGACCAAGTTCAGCAGATGGAGGAACTCAATGCAATGAGGACCATTGCTTCCTAAGGGGGGAGGAATGATCTAGGTGGATGTTGGTGGCCACCCACCTATCCCACTTGGACCCCTACAACTGTCTCTTTCAGCTTTTCAGTTTCCTTAATTGTAGCACAATTTACTATTTTTAGCAGTTTTTTCGGGTCCTGAACTTTCAGAGTTGTTTTGAGGCCCTAAACGACGTTTTTTGGGAAATATGGGAGAAAAATGGGGCCATGGATGAATGTTTCTCTTCTCAAAGTTGTATTCCTCGGATAGATCTTTCTAACGAGATATTGTGCATGTCAAACGGATATTGTATGCCAAAGTTACGATCCCGGGAAGTTGATTACCAATTTACCCAAACGGGGCCCATAGTTTGGCGTTTCATCTCCTAGTGTTAGGTTTTTGGATGTTTAGGGTTTTCCATTGTTTCTTAATAATAAATAGGCCTTTGAGACTCATTGTAACACAGTTCAGAGGCATGTAGCCGCAACATCTCTTCTTAGAGATAAGCTACCATCGCCCTAGCTAGTTTATTTCCATTTTTGTTTGTAGGAATAATTCAGTATTTTACAGTAATGAAATGAAGTATTATTTTTACTAAATCTCTATATGTATGGTTATATCTGTAATTTGTTGCATTCCTGTTTAAATCTGGATCACTGGTTGAAAACTAGACAAAGAAGAAGACAAAGGTGCTGAGGATAGATAACAGTGGAGAGTTTTGTAAGAAGGAATTTGAAGATTTTTGTAAGTGTGGTATAGAACGACAAAAGACTACTCCATACACACCTAAACGAAATGGAGGTGCAGAAAGTATGAACAAGACATTGATGGAAAAGGCTAGAAGCATGCTCAATGGTGCCAAGTTAGGGCAAGAATTCTAGGTAGAGGCGGTGGAGATTGTAGGTTACCTGTTCAATAGGTCACCTTCATCAGTGTTGGAGGATAAGACTCCATAAGAGGTATGGATTGGTAAGAAACACTCTCTTTCACATCTGAGGGTATTTAGATGTGATGCATATGTACATGTTCCAAAGGAGAAAAGAACCAAGTTGGATAGTAAATCTGAAAGGTGCATCTTTATTATGTATAAGGATGGTTTAAAAGGTTATAAGCTTTGGAACCCAAAAAAAAGGAAGGTTGTGTACAACCACAATGTGGTGATTAGATAGGTGAAAGATGTTATTGAACATGAATTCCAACCAAATAAACATGAGAATATAGAGTTTGAGCTAAAGGAGGAAGAATCAGACTCTATAGAAGAAGAGGAACCAGAAGATGAAGATCCACAAACCCCAGTTGTGAGAAGATCAGTTCAAGAAATAAGGCAACCAAAAAGGTATAGTCCAACTACTTTCAGTTCAATTTTTTCTTTATCTGTTACTGATGATGATCCCAAAACTGTCAAGGAAGTAGTAGATTCAGAGGATAACAAACTTTGGAAAAAGGCCATGGTTGGTGAAATGACATCTTTGCACAAAAATGAGGCTTGTGATCTGGTGGAGTTGCCGGCTGGAAGGAAACCCATTAGTAGCAAATGGGTGTTTAAAAAGAAGATGAATGTAGAAGGCAAGGTGGAGAAATACATATCTCGATTGGTAGCAAAAGGTTATTCCCAGGTGCTGGGAATTGATTTTGGTGATATTTTTTCTCCTTTTGCCAAGGTAGCTTCTATTAAATTACTTTTATCTGTTGTTGCTGCTTTTGATTTTGAGGTAGAATAGATGGATGTGAAGATAACATTTATTCATGGGGATCTAGAAGAAGAGATCTACATGAAACAACCTGAAGGATTTGTGGTCAAGGGTAAGAAAGAATTAGTATACATGCTGAAAAAGTATTTGTATGGGTTAAAATAGTCACCAAGAATGTGGTACCAGAAATTTGATACATATATATGGGGACTTGGATTCACCATAATAAAAGTAGATCACTATGTGTATTTTAAATTAATTGGTCACTGTGTTATTTATTTGGCATTGTATGTGTGATCTAGGTGGCCCCATAGACACACATAGGACAAAGAGAAGTCAGGAAAGCTCAAAAATTAAAATGTTTAGATTACACTCAAACTAGGACCAAAACATAGATCTCATCGTCCTAATCATGGCAG
Source organism: Pinus taeda (assembly GCA_000404065.3). Taxonomy (NCBI): domain Eukaryota; kingdom Viridiplantae; phylum Streptophyta; class Pinopsida; order Pinales; family Pinaceae; genus Pinus; species Pinus taeda. The sequence continues at coordinate 159,583 of APFE031202751.1, read as the reverse complement.
TGTCAATAGTTTGTCAATCCGAGTCCGGATGAGGAATTTAGAATCAATCAAAGTTGGGTTGACTTTTTGCTAACTCGACAGGCTTAAGGAGGCCACAATTTGGACAGAACCCAGCCACCAGATTTCGTCCAACTCCGGCCAGATTCCGGGTGAAATTTTGGCCTAGTTAAAAAGACTCCTACGACTTAAAAACCAAATTTCAAAAATGGCCCATTGTTGTTATTAAAAAAAAATATATGGTGGAGGTGGTGGGCCACCACCCCCACCACCCCACACCTCACCATACACCCCCATTACTCTAAAAAAATTCATTACTGTAGATAGTAATGGGCCGACGAGAATCGAACCCGCTCGGCCACGTGGCCGGCCCACACCACGGGTGGCCCAACCCATGAGTCAACCAAACAAATGCCCCTCGTACCATACTTGTGACTCATAAATTCTTTTGCCGGTGGAGGTTAAGGGGCGGGCCGCCCAAGGCGGACTCGACCCCATCAAAAACTAAATGCAACTACCAAAAATTTTAATGGGGGTATATTAAACTGTTTCATGTTTAAAAAAAAGGGAGGAGTTGGGGTTTGACCACCCAACCTCCTCCACCCAATTTGGGATTTCACCAACTCATCTACAACCACTTTGTTGAATAATCCGCCCAATACATTTTATTTAAACCTTCACTCATTTGAATAGGAGGCATGGGGGAACTAGGAGTGGGCACGCATTTCGAGATAGGAGGAGGCTGTTCACGTAGTTCGAGGCAACATTTTGCAGTCGGGGTGAAATTTCACTTTGTTAGATTTCACAAATTTTATATGGTTTCAGCACTTCTCGAGCCACGAACACAATGGCACTGTCCGTGTTTCCATCAGAGTTATGCATTTTTCAGCCATTTTCAGTATGAGGGTGGAACCATCACTGATGCAGAAACAAGACGCAGAACCATGATCCATGAAATTTTCCCAAGGAGGTAATTTTTCTCCATGTCGGAATATAGTCAAGATTATAGTCATTTTTTATGGTTTTCCACAGGGATTGCAATGGCAAGGTTAGAACCGCCTTTTGAGTTGTAGATTTCTAGTCCACCCATGGAGCAGAATCTTTGAAGAATCTAGGGGGAATCTAAAAGATTCCTTAAGCCCCAGATCCTCAACTTCTCAGAATTCAGAAATTTGACAGTTGATTTTGCACTATTCGACACCACAAATCTGATGATGCGTTCAGATTTCTCATTTGCTCATTCTATTCTTTAGCCACTTTTCTAAGTGGAATGAAGGTGTCAACATTCATTTGTGAGCAACCATTTCCATGCGATTAATGTTGTGAGATCGATGGTTTGAGCAACTTCAAAAGTTTGAGATCTACTTCTTTAGATGGCCCTTGGATGTGAGGTATATGTAGCGTGTTCATGTACTTCTTTTTTCTATGCATTGTGTTGCACAGATCCCTATTGATGCTTGATCTGGGATCTTTTTTCTTACTTGTTTTCATGATTCTTGCTTGATGTGATGAGGAATCATATGCATGATGTACTTGTTGTCATGATTTGTCATGTTGTGTTTTGAGATCCCTTTGTTGTATGTTGATGCGATACTCTTGTTGTTGTCATGCATGTTTGCATTGAGATCCCTTTATGCCATGTTGGCAGGATAATCATCATGCATGAGTTTTGTGTCATACTGATAGGTGTCTTTTGACTAAGAGTTCCTATAGTCGAACATATCTAGCCACTTTTGCATGAGGGAATTTTCCTTATATGATAGCGATATCACCTCTTATGTACATCACCATTGACAACACTTAATGTAGCGGCTTACATCATCTTGAAACCGGGGCCCGGAGACATAGTCCCTCCTGGACGAACTCTGTTATCAATGACTTATGTTTTTATGTTGCTGATGATGGTCATGTTCCTCTTCTTTACAACATGCACATGTATTCATTTATGTTTCTTTTAAAAATGCAATTTAACACATCATGAAAGTAAAAGGTCTTGGAAGTGTCCTTTTTCACACCTAAATCTGGATCAAGTGGTATTAGAGTGGTCTTTGCGTTGATGTGAATTGCAGTGTGAACAATGGAACGTGCAGCGACAGAGGATGAAAAAGCGATGTACGAGAGCATGCTCAAAATTTCCAAAAGGGTAGAGATAATGTATGAAACTCTACAGAAAGAGACAAAGGAAAGGGAACAATTGTAGCTTCAGTGGCAAGCCACAAAAGAGGTTGTGGAAGAATTGAAGCAAAACAAACATAATCTTCAAACAAAGAACACTGAATTGAAGATGCGTCTACATGAAGAGAAAGAGGAAAAACAGAGTTTGCTACGAAAGTTGCAAGCAAAGGATGAGGAATTGGAAAAGTTGTAGCATGACCCATGCGATGCATGTTTCCAGATGATGATTTCGCTGTTTTTGAAAATCATACCACAGGAATTGGCTCCAAATTGTTGAAGAGAATGGGGTATGAAGGAAAAGGCTTGGGCGTTAATGGCTAAGGCATTGCCAACCCCATCAAAGTAGACGCATTACCATGTCGAACAGGACTTGGGTATGTCAGAAAGGAAGTTGAGGAATTTGCCATGACAGTTAGCGAACCACCAACAATAGATAATGAGCAGCCCTCATCAGTTCATTCCAAATCGACATAGGAGGTAAAAGATGTTGATTTCCTTTTGGTTTCGTCGTCATGTAGTATGATTTCTGTTGGAGATTTGGAGATCCCAATTACAAAGACAAACATGAAGCTCCTTACTAGGATGAGGCACGAGGAGGAAAAAGAACTTGGTGTTAATAACCAAGGCATAACTCAAAAAAACTTGGTGTTATTAACCAAGCATAACTCAAAGAACTTGGTGTTAATAACCAAGGCATAACCAAAGTCTTTTGAATCATCTGTTGCATTTTAAAATGTAAAAATGATGATGTGTTTTGCATCACTTGTTCAGGAACAATGATGTCTAGTCATATTTTGTGTTGCATGTTGAACTGTGAAAGTGATATCGTGTTCCCATCACTTGTCAAAACAAAATAGTGTTTGGCCTTATTGCTATAAATCATGTGTTGCAATGATGATGTGTTTTCCGTCACTTGTCGAAGAAACAATGATATGTTGCCTTGTTTTCATAGCTGGGGTATTGCGTCCATCTTGATGTAAACTTGACCACCGAGTAGGTGTTATAAACTCGTGGCAAGTGTGGGACGCTTGGGTCGTTAGTTGGTCAGTTAAGACAAGCATGTAATTTTCAAAAAAATGTACTACAATTTGCAGAGGTTGCAGGTGTTGGCTCATTGCTTAAGGCTCTAAAGAATAAAGGTGAAGGAGATGGAAGCGATACCTTTCAGGACGCTTGAGATGCATAAAAGGTATAGAGAAGTTGCAGATTATTTTTCTTGCTTTTGGAGGACCAAAATATCCTCAGGAGGATTGATCCAGGTGGCTCCAAAGACACACACAGGGCAAAGAGGACTCAAGAAAACTCAAAAATAAAAATGTCTGGATTATGCTCAGACTAGGACCAGAGCATAGATCTTGTCGTCCTAATCGCGGTGGTGTGAACGGTTCGTCAATCCTTGTCCGGATGAGGAAGTTAGAAGTAGTCAAAGTTGAGTTGAATTTTTGTTGACTGGGCAGGCTTAAGGAGGCCACAATTTGGACAGAACTCGGCCACCGGATTCCGGCCAACTCCGACCAGATTCCTGGTGAAATTTTGGCATAGTTAAAAAGATTCCTACGACTTAAAAATTTCAAAAATGGCCCATTGTTGTTATTAAAACAAAAAAAAATAAAAATATGGTGGAGGTTGTGTGCACCACCCACACACCACCAGACACCCCAATTACTCTAGTTTTTTTTTTCATAGATAGTAATGGGCCGGCGGGAATTGAACCTACCTGGCCACGTGGCCAGCCTGTACCATGGGTGGCCCAACCCATGAGTCAACCAAACAAATGCCCCTCGTACCATACTTGTGACTCATACATTTTTTGCCAGCGGAGGTTAAGGGATGGGTCGCCCAAGGCAGACCTGACCCCATAAACAACTAAATGCGACTACCAAAATTTTTAATTGGGGTATATTAAATTGTTTCATGTTTAAAATAAAAGTGAGGAGTTGGATTTTGAATACCCAACCTCCTCCACCCAATTCGGGATTTCAACAACTCATCTACAACCACTTTGTTGAATAATCTGCCCAATACATTTTATTTAAACCTTCACTCATTTGAGCAGGAGGCATGGAGGAACCAGGAGCGGGCACAGATTTCAAGACAATAGGAGGTTGCGCATGCAGTTTGAGGTAACATTTTGCAGGAGGGGTGAAATTTCAGTTTGTCAGATTTTGACAAATTTTATATGGTTTCAGCACTTCTCGACACCACGAACACAATGGTGCTATCCGTGTCTCCATCAGAGTTCTACATTTTCAGCCATTTTTAGTATGAGGGTGGAACCATGACTACTGTAGAAACATGTAGCGGAACCGTGATCCATGAAAATTTCCCAAGGAGGTAATTTTTCTCCATGTCGGAATATAGTCAAGTTTACAGTCGTTTTTCATGGTTTTCCGCAAGGATCGCAATGGCGAGGTCAGAACCGCAATTTGAGTTGTAAATTTTCAGTGCACCCATGGAGCATAATCTTTGAGGAATCTAGGGGGAATCTAAAAGATTCCTTGAGCCCCAGATTCTTAACTTCTCAGAATTCAGAAATTTGATAGTCGATTTTGCACTATTTGATACAAAAAATCTGATGGTGCATTCAGATTTCTCATTTTCTCATTCTATTCTTCAACCACTTTTCTAAATGGAATGTAAGTGTCAGCATTCATGTGCGAGTAACCATTTCGATGCGATGGCGTGAGATCAATGGTCCAAGTAGCTTCAACAGTTTGACATCCGCTTCTTCAGATGGCCCTTGGTTGTGAGGTATATGCAGTGTGTTCATGTACTACTTTTTTCTATGCATTGTGCTGCACAGTTCCCTGTTGATGCTTGATGTGGGATCTTGTTTCCTCCTCATTTTCATGATTCCTGCTTGATGTGACGCGAAATCATATGCATGATGTACTTGTTTTCATGATTCATCATGTTCTAGTTTGAGATCCCTTTGTTGTATGTTGATGGGATACTCCTTTGTTGTCATGCATGTTTGCATTGAGATCCCTTTATGCCATGTTAGCGGGATAATCATCATGCATAAGTTTTGTGTCATACTGATAGGAGTCTTTTGATTGAGAGTTCCTGTAGTGGAACATATCTTGGATCCACTCCCGCGTGAGGGAATTTTCCTTGTATGATAGGGGCATCACCTCTTATGTACATCACTATTGACAACACTTAATGCAACGACCTACACCATCTTGACAACGGGGCCTGGAGATGTAGTCCCTCCTGGACAAACTCCATTATCAACGGCTTATGTTTTTATGTTGTTGATGATGGTCATGTTCCTATTTTTTACAACATGCACATGTATTAATTTATGTTTCTTTTAAAAATGAAATTTAACACATCACAAAAATAAAAGGTCTTGGAAGGGTCCTTTGTAACACCTGGACCTAGATCAAGTGGTATCAAAGCAGTCTTTGCGTTGATGTGAATTGCAGCGTGAACAATGGAACTGCAATGACAGAGGATGAAAAAGCGATGTACGAGAGCATGCTCAAAATTTCCAAAAGGGTAGAGATAATGCATGAAACTCTACAGAAAGAGACAAAGGAAAAGGAGCGATTGCAGCTTCAGTTGCAAGCCACAAAAGAGGCCATGGAAGAACTGAAGCAAAACAAACATAATCTTCAAACAGAGAACACTGAATTGAAGATGCGTCTACATGAAGAGAAAGAGGAAAAAGAAAGGATGAGGCCTTGGAAAAGCTGCAGCATGACCCATGTGAGGTAAAAAGTAGTTCTCCATCTTCATGCATGGTTCCTGATGATGATTTCGCTATTTTTGAAAATCATACCACAGGAATTGGCTCCAAAATGTTGAAGAGAATGGGGTATTAAGGAAAATTCTTAGGCATTAATGGCCAAGGCATTGTCAATCCCATCAAAGTAGAGGAATTACTATGTCGAACAGGACTTGGGTATGTCAAAAAGGAAGTTGGGGAATGTGCCACGACAATTAGCGAATCACCAAAAACAGATGATGAGCAGCCCTCATCAGTTCGTTCCAAATCGACAGAGGAGGTAAAAGATGTTGATTTCCTTTCGGTTTCATCGTCACGTAGTATGATTTCTATTGGAGATTTCGAGATCCCAATTACAGGGACAAACATGAGGCTCCTTACCAGGACGAGGCACGAGGAGGAAAAAGAACTTGGTGTTAATAACCAAGGCATAACTCAACATTTGGAGGTTTTGCATAAACATCAATTTGCAGGCTTGAGATACCCTAAAGGAGAATGCTCAAAGGTGTCAGAGTTATCTGAGACATAGTCAAAATTGTTGATGAAAGAGAATGATGGGAACACATCCCCATCATCACATGGCAGTGCTTGATGCAGGGAGAGAGCTGAGGTAAGATCTCATCGGCATACTGACATCAGAGACGGAAAGGAAAGGTGTAACCACTTTCGACATTCAAATTTTCCTTTCGATTATGATCATGTCGTTAATATGAACGAAGAACATGGCATCAAGAAACCTGTACCTTTTGTGGATTACATAACCATACATTTTCTAAGTGTTGGAAAAGAATGGTAGCACACAAAAGTATGAGGCATGAAAGACCCCCTCAACAGCAGGTAAAGAAACATGTTTATCAGATCTAGAGGAAGAAGATGTATTGCAGTCATTGCGATAGAAGTGGCCATCAAAGAGCCACTTGTTGGAGGCTTCATCCAGAGAAATGCCTTAAAGACAAAGAGTCGGTGTGTGAACCAGGTGAAGCAGTAGTTCGTTCATCGAATGTGCCACAAGGAGGCGATCCATTCACCTTGATAAGTGAAAAATGGTTTCTAGACATGTTTTTGTTTCATGGTCGTGCTTTTGTGAATCATTTGTTGCATTTTAAAATGTAAAAGTGCTGATGTGTTTTCCATCACTTGTTCAGCAACAATGATGTCTAGACTTATTTTGTGTTGCATGTTGAACTATGAAAGTGATGTTGTGTTCCCATCACTTGTCAAAACAAAGTAGTGTTTGGCCTTATTGTTGTAAATCATGTGTTTTTCGTCACTTGTCGAAGCAACAATGATAAGTTGGCCTTATTTTCGTAGCTAGGGTATTACGTCCATCTTGATGTAAACTTGACCACCGAGTAGGTGTTATAAACTCGTGGCAAGAGTGGGACGCTTGGGTCATTAGTTGGTCAGTTAAGACAAGCATGTAATTTACAAAGCAATGTACTACAAGTTTTAGAGGTTGCAGGTGTCATCTCATCGCTTAAGGCTCCGAAGAACAAAGGTGAAGGAGATGGAAGCGAGACCTTTCAGGATGCTTGTAATGTAGACAAGGTATAGAGAAGTTGCAGATTATTTTTCATGCTTTTGGAGGACCAAAAGCTCCTCAGTGGGGAGGATTGATCCAGGTGGCTCCAAAGACACACACATGACAAATAGGACTCATGAAAGCTTAAAAATCAAAATGTTTGGATTATGCTCAAACCAAGATCAGAGCATAGATCTTGTCGTCCTGATCATGGCAGTGCGAATGGTTCATCAATCCGAGTCTGGATGACGAAGTTAGAAGCAATCAAAGTTGGGTTGAATTTTTGCTGACTAGGTAGGCTTAAGGAGGCCACAATTTGGACAGAACCCGACCATCGTATTCTGACCAACTTCGACTAGATTTCGGGAAAAATTGTGGCCTAGTTAAAAAGACTCCTACGACTTAAAAATCGAATTTCAAAAATGTCCCTGTTGTTATTAAAAAAAAATAATTAAATATGGTGGAGGTGGTGGGCCACCACCCCCACCACCCCACACCTCACCATACACCCCCATTACTCTAAAAACATTTGTTGTCATGGATAGTAATAGGCCGGTGGGAATTGAACCCGCCTAGCCATGTGGCCGGCCCACACCACGGGCAACCAAACCCATGAGTCAACCAAACAAATGCCCCTTGTACCATACTTGTGACTCATACAATTTTTGCCGACAGAGGTTAAGGGGCGGGCCACCCAAGGTGGACCCGACCCCATCAAAAACTAAATGGGACTACCAAAAATATTAATGTGGGTATATTAAACCATTTCATGTTTAAAAAAAAAGAGAGGAGTTGGGGTTTGACCACCCAACCTCCTCCACCCAATTCGAGATTTCACCAACTCATCTACAACCACTTTGTTGAATAATCCGCCCAATACATTTTATTTAAACCTTCACTTATTTGAGTAGGAGGCATGGAGGAACCAGGAGCGGGCACAGATTTCGAGACATGAGGAGGCTGTGCACACAGTTCGAGGCAACGTTTTACAGGAGGGGTGAAATTTCACTTTGTCATATTTTGACAAATTTTATATGGTTTCAACACTTCTCAACGCCACAAAGACAATGACGCTGTCTGTGTCTCCATCAAAGTTCTGCATTTTTTGGCCATTTTTAGTATGAGGGTGGAACCATGACTGCTGCAGAAACAGGGAGTGGAACCATGATCCATGAAATTTTCCCAAGGAGGTAATTTTTCTCCATGTCAGAATATAGTTAAGTTTATAGTCGTTTTTCATGGTTTTCTGTAGGGATCACAATGGCGAAGTCAGAACCACCTTTTGAGTTGTAGATTTCCAGTCCACTCATGGAGCATAATCTTTGAGGAATCTATGGGGAATCTAAAAGATTCCTTGAGCCCCGGATTCTCAACTTCTCAGAATTCAGAAATTTGATAGTCGATTTTTCACTATTCGATGCGAAAAATCTGATGGTGCATTTAGATTTATCATTTTCTCATTCTATTCTTCAACCACATTTCTAAGTGGAATGTAGGTGTCAGTGTTCATGTACATGCAACCATTTGCATGTGATTGATGCCGTGAGATTGATGGTCCGAGCAGCTTCAGCAGTTCGACATCCACTTCTTTAGATGACCCTTGGTTGTGAGGTATATGCAGTGTGTTCATGTACTTCTTTTTTCTATGCATTGTGCTACACAGATCCCTGTTGATGCTTTATGTGGGATCTTGTTTCTTACTTGTTTTCATGATTCCCGCTTAATGTGACGCGGTATCATATGCATGATGTACTTGTTGTCATGATTTGTCATGTTGTGTTTTGAGATCCCTTTGTTGTATGTTGATGGGATACTCCTGTTGTCATCATGCATGTTTTCATTGAGATCCCTTTATGCCATGTTGGCAGGATAATCATCATGCATGAATTTTGTGTAACACTGATAGGAGTCTTTTGACTGAGAGTTCCTATAGTGGAACATATCTTGGAGCCACTCTTGCGTGAGGGAATTTTCCTTGTATGATAGTGACATCACCTCTTATGTACATCACTATTGACAACACTTAATGCAACAACCTACACCATCTTGACACTGGGGCCTAGAGACGTAGTCCCTCCTGGATGAACTCCATCATCAACGACTTATGTTTTTATGTTGTTGATGATGGTCATGTTCCTCTTGTTTATAACATGCACATGTATTCATTTATGTTTCTTTTAAAAATGCAATTTAATACATCATGAAAGTAAAAGGTCTTGGAAGGGTCCTTTGTCACACCCAGAACTAGATCAATGTGGATGATATGTTGTTGATTGGAAATAACAAAGAAATTATCTAGGAATTGAAGACCCAATTGTCCTCCAAATTCGATATGAAAGATCTTGGTGCTGCAAACTATATTTCGTGCATGGAAATTAAATGGTATTGGGAAAAGAGGAAGCTCTGGTTAAACGAGAGGAAGTATGTCGAGACAATGTTGCAGAGGTTTAATATGCAGTATAGTAAACCGATGAAAGTTCCTATTCCTGTAGGTGTAAAGTTTCCTGTTGAGCAGTGTCCCAAGACACAAGAAGAGGAAGATGACATGTCTCGTGTTCCATATGCAAGTGAAGTCAATAGCATGATGTATGAAATGGTCTATACTAGACTAGATATTGCACATGCAGTGGGATTATTGAGCAAGTTTATCTCAAAACTAGGGAAGGAGCATTAGACAACAGTGAAGCGGGTTTTTAGGTATTTGCGTGGCACTGGTGATTATGGTCAGTGCTACCAAGGAAGACCAAGATTGGACAAAATTTTGGACATTCGTAGATTTTTTGATGCAGACTATGTTGGAGATGTGGATCAGACAAGATCTACAAGTGGGTGTTTGTTTAACCTATTTGGAGGTGCAGTTAGTTGGATGAGTAAGAGATAGTTTGTAGTGACATTTTCAATTACAGAGGCAAAATAGATGGCAGCCACTCATGTAAGAAAGGAAGCAGTTTGGTTGCAAATATTGTGTTCAAGTATGGTGTTAGTATAAGGAGCTATAAGGACAGACTGTGACAACCAAAGTGCAAGTTTTTTGGTAAAAAAACCCTGCTTATCATTCAAAGACAAAGAACATTGATGTTCAATATCTCTTTGTAAATGATATGGTTGAGGAAATAAAGGTGTTGTTGGTAAAGGTGGACACTTTGAAGAATACTGCAGATGCATTGACAAAGTCTGTGAGCATTGAGAAGTTTTCTTGGTGTAGAGAAACAATGGGCGTTGTAGAGTTGGACCAATGACTAAGCTCTCCTATGGCCCCTTGTGGGAAGAAAACAATGAGTGGGAGAATATTGGGTGTGTGTTATTTTTTTCCCAAGATTAGCCCCAGTGGTAAAGCTGGGGGGTTAGAGGGGGGTGGCTAATACCCCCTTCATTACGCCAGGTGTAGTGGGGGGTGACAGGGGGGGGCAACAACCCTCAACGGGGTTTGGGGTAACACCTGTTGGGTTGTGTTATATTATTTCCACGACTAGCCCACGTAGTTAACCGGGGGGTTAGAGGGGGGGTAGAGGACCCACCTTTGTTGTGCCGGTTGCGTAGCAGGGGGGTCCACAGGGGGTTTGAGGGGTGCAAGTAACCCCCCTCTATGGGGTTCGGGGCAGTGCCCCATTAAAATTTGTTTTTTGGTCCCTATATTACGTTGGGTGGACCTACCTATGGTTTTGTGCATGTTTTTCGCACATGGTTTTGGACGCGATGCTTTTCGATCCATGGTTTTGGACGGATGGTTTTGGTCCATCGTATTGGATGCTTCAAAATGTATAAATATGTATTGTAAAATTGAAAAGAAAATAATGAAAAATCAATCTAGTAGTCCCAGTTTTGGTATCTAGGGGAAATCCTCTGTGTATATGTGTTTAACATGTTATGCTCTCACATTTTTTATTTTCTGTGTTTTATAATTCATATATAGGTAATTTCTACACGGGCTTAAAACCTACATTTGGTATTAGAGCAGTTTTGGGTTCAAGGGGACACCTTTGTTGCTGAGGGGTTTCGCTCGGGCCTGTGGTAGATCCTGTTCAGTGGGAGATCTATGGGATCGATTCTAGTGGTGAAAGAAGATGACGAGCAGTGGAAAGATAGAGATCGAGAAATTTAATGGTTAGAGTTTTGAGTTATGGAAAATCAAGATGGAGGATCTGTTGGTGGATAAAGATCAGTGGATCATGGTAGATCTAGGTACTAAACCAACGAGAGTGTCCGATGAAGAATGGAAGAAGTTGGATTAGAAGACAAAGAGCACAATATGATTGTGTGTCTCAGATTTAGTATTGCTGAATGTATCAGGGGAAGCTACGATGAAGGATTTGTGGGACAAGTTAGGGACTTTGTACCAATCTAAGTCTCTGGTGAATAAACCGTTCGTACAGAAAAAGCTATATAACCTGAGGATGAAAGATGGAGACTCAGTGATAGAGCATCTAAACGCATTTAACACTGTGGTAAGTTAGTTATTATCTGTTGATATTAAAATTTCAGATGAAGATAACTGCATTAGTTTGTTGTGTTCTCTACCAGATTTGTGGGATAGTCTAGTTATTGCAATAGGTAGCAATGCAACTTCCTTGCAGTTTGATGAAATAGTCTCATCCTTGCTGACGGAGGAAATAAGACGGAAAAATATGGAGAGATAGAATGGTGATGCCTTGTCTATACAAGGATGGTACCAAAACATTATCAAAAATAAGTCATTGAGTGGGCGGTCTAAATCTAGAGGGAGATTTAAATCTCTAGGAAAACTTGTAAAGGTGGTGTGCTGGAAATGCAGAAAGAAAGGGCACTACAAAAGGGACTGTAAATCTAATTCTCATGATAAAGGAAAGTGATCTGATGATGCTCCTTCTATAGAAGTGAAAACCACCTCAGATGAAGGTGGGGATGTGTACTTGGCTTTTTCAAGTACACATGTATATCATGAGGCATGGTTGATTGACTCAGGTGCATCCTTTCACTTCACTCCCCATAGAGAGTGGTTCTGTGAGTATGAGAAATATGATGGTGGTGATCTCTTCTTGGGGGGTGACAAGAAGGCTAGAATCGTTGGTCATGGAAAAATAAAGTTGAAGTTGCAAGGTGGAAGGGTTAGAACACTTCTAGTTGTTTTGTATATTCATGCATTAGCAAGAAATCTGATTTCTGTAAGCAAGGAGGATGATGCAGGTGTAAAAACAGTGTTCGAGAAGGATACCTGCAAGATGGTTTGGGGGGCACTAGTAATGATGCGAGGAGTTCGAATTGGAACTCTGTACAAGCTACAAGGTAGCACTGTTGTTTACGGGTGCAACAGTTCTATGGTTCCTGAAAGTGGAGTAGAAAATCTAGTGGTCTCTAGAGAGAAGACCATGCTATGGCATCAAAGGCTTGGACATATTGGAGAGAAGGGCCTTTGAATACTTCATGGTAAAGGTATGGTAGAAGGTATGAGTAATAGCTCTCTGATTTTCATTTATGTGAAAATTGTGTATATGGGAAGCATAATCAGGTGAGCTTCCCCTCGGGTGGTAAAAGGGTGAAACACATATTAGAACTTGTGCACAGTGATGTGTTTGGACCTGTGAAGGTTCCATCATTAGGTAAGTTTGTGTACTATGTATAATTTATAGATGACTTCTCAAGGAATACACAGATATATTTCCTTAAGAAGAAATCTGAAGTCTTTGACATGTTTAAATAATTTAAGGCTCCAGTGAAAACCAAACAAAGAAGAAGATAAATGTGTTGATGATAGATAATAGTGGAGAGTTTTGTAGCACGGAATTTGAAGAATTCTGTAAGAAGTGTGGTATAGCACAGCAGAAGAATACTCCATACACACCTGAGCAAAATGGAGTTGCAAAAAGAATGAACAAGATGCTGATGGAAAGGGCAAGAAGCATGCTCAATGGTGTCGAGTTAGGACAGGAATTCTGGGCAGAGGCGACGGAGACAACATGTTACCTGGTCAACAGTTCACCTTCATCAGCATTGGAGGATAAGACTCCACAAGAGGTATGGACTAGTAAGAAACCCGCTCCTTCACATCTGAAGGTATTTGGATGTGATGCATATGTACATGTTCCAAAGGAGAAAAGAACCAAGTTGGATAGTAAATCTGAAAAGTGCATCTTTGTTGGGTATAAGGATGGTTTAAAGGGTTATAAGCTTTGGAACCCAGTAACAAGGAAGGTTGTGTACAACCGAGATGTGGTGTTTAGAGAGGTGAAATATGTTATTAAACATGAATTCCAACCAAAAGAACATGAGAAGATAGAGTTTGATTTTAAGGAGGAAGAATCAAACTCTACAGGAGAGGAGGAATCAGAAGATGAAGAGCCACAAACTCCAGGTGTGAGAAGATCAGTTCGAGAAAGAAGGCAGCCGGAAAGATATAGTCCATCTGCTTCCTGTTTAATTTTTCTTTATCTGTTACTGATGATAATCCCAGAACTATGAAGGAAGTAGTAGATTCAGAGGATGGAAAACTCTAGAAAGAGGCCATGGTTGATGAAATGGCATCTTTGCGCAAAAATGAGGCTTGGGATCTGGTGGAGTTGCCGGCTTGAAGGAAATCCATTGGAAGCAAATGGGTGTTGAAGAATAAGACAAATGCAGAAGGAAAGGTGGAGAAATACAAAGCTCGGTTGGTAGAAAGAGGTTATTCCCAGGTGCCAGGAATTGATTTTGGTGATATTTATTCTCCTGTTACCAAGGTAGCTTCTATTATATTACTTTTATCTGTTGTTGCTGCTTTTGATTTTGAGGTAGAACAGATGGATGTGAAGACAACATTTCTTCATGGGGATTTGGAAGAGGATATCTACATGAAGCAACCTAAAGGTTTTGCGGTGAAGGGTAAGAAAGAAATGGTATGCAAGTTAAAGAAGTCTCTGTGTGAGTTAAAATAGTCACCAAAGATGTGGTATCAGAAATTTGATACATTTATACTGGGACTTGGCTTCACCAGAAGTAAAGAAGATCACTCTGTGTATTTTAAATTAATTGGTGACCGTGTTATTTATCTAGTCTTGTATGTGGATGATATGTTGCTAGTTGGAAATGACAAAGAAATTATACAGGATTTGAAGACCCAATTGTCCTCTAAATTCGACATGAAAGATCTTGATGTTGCAAACTATATTTTGGGCATGGAAATTAAAAGAGACCAGGAAAAGAGGAAGGTCTGGTTAAATCAAAGGAAGTATGTCGAGACAATACTACAGAGGTTTAATATGCAGGATAGTAAACCGGTGAAGGTTCCTATTCCTGTAGGTGTGAGATTATATGTTGAACAATGTCCCAAGACACAAGAAGAGGAAGAGGACATGTCCTGTGTTCCATATGCAAGTGCAGTCGGTATCTTGATGTATGTAATGGTCTGTACTAGACCAGACATTGCACATGTAGTGAGAGTATTGAGCAGGTTTATGTCAAAATTAGGGAAGGAGCACTAGACAACAGTGAAGCAGATTTTCAGGTACTTGCGTGGCACTAGTGATTATGGTTTGTGCTACCAAGGAAGACCAGGATTGGACAGAGTGTTGGATATCCATGGCTTTATTGATGTAGATTGGGCTGGAGATCTGGATCAGAGAAGATCTACAAGTGGGTATGTGTTTAACCTATTTGGAGGTGCAGTCAGTTGGATGAGTAAGAAACAATCTGTAGTGGCACTATCAACTACAGAGGCAGAATACATGGTAGCCACTCATGCAAGAAAGGAAGCAGTTTGGTTGCAAAGATCGTGTTTAAGTATGGGGTTAGTACAGGGAGCTATAATGATAGACCGTGATAGCCAAAGTGAAATTTTCTTGGAAAATAACCCTGCATATCATTCAAAGACAAAGCAAAATGATGTTCAGTATCACTTTGTGAGGGATATGATAAAAGACAAAAAGGTGTTGCTGGTAAAGGTGGAACTTTGAAGAGTACTACAGACGCATTGAAAAAATCTGTGAGCTCTGAGAAGTTCTCTTGGTGTAGAGAAACAATAAGCATTGTAGGGCTGGATAAATGACTAAGATCTTGTGACCCCCTGTGGAAAGAAAACAACAAGTGGGAGACTGTTGGGTTGTGTTATATTCTTTCCATGACTAGCCCATGTAGTTAACTAGGGGGTTAGAGGGGGGGCAAAGCCCCCCCTTTATTGTGCCAATCATGTAGCAGGGGGACCACAGGGGGTTTGAGGGGTGCAGGTAACCCCCCTCTATGGGGTTTGGGGCAGTGCCCCGATAATTTTGTTTTTTGGACCCTATATTAGGTTGGGCAAACCTACCTATGGTTTTGTGCATGTTTTTCGCACATGGTTTTGGACGTGATGGTTTTCGGTCCATGGTATTAGATGCTTCAACATGTATAAATATGTATTGTAACATTGAAAGGAAAATAATGAAAAGTCAAGCTGGTAGTCTTGGTTTTGGGATCTAGGGGAAAATCTCTGTGTATATGTGTTTTATGTGTTATGCTCTCACATTGTTTATTTTTTGTGTTTTAGAATTTGTATGTAGGTAATTTTTGTACAGGGTTAAAACCTACAACACCTCAGGTAATTTTTTTTAACCCTATATTAGGTGGGTGGACCTACCTATGGTTTTGTGCGTGGTTTTCGCACATGGTTTTGGGCATGATGGTTTTCTGCCCATGGTATTTTGTAGATCCGGTCAAGGGAACTACAATTATGTTCTAATCCCGGGTTAATGGATGCTTCAACATGTATATATATGTATTGTAACGTTAAAAGGAATATAATGAAAAATCAATTTGGTAGTCCCAATTTGGGATCCAAGGGAAAATCTTTGTGTATATTTGTTTTATGTTTTTTTCTCTCGCCATTGTTTATTTTCTATTTTTGGAATTCGTATGCAGGTATTTTCTATATGGGGTTAAAACCTACACTATTTATTGAATATAAACTGAATTTATTGACTTTCTTTATTTAGTAATAATAAGAGAGACACTTTCTCTCAAAGTTCTTCTTGAACTATTTCCAAGCTATCTTCTTCTCTATAATTCTTCTTATATTCTCATGAATTTCCCACTATAGTGATGTTTTACAATAAGATTGTATATGGCAACTCTTGCTTCCATGTTGCTTAAAACTTGAGAGTTAGAAATATCTCCTCAATCCCAACATCCAAGCTATAATATTTGATCAAGTGTTCACTTCCCTATCAAAAGTATTAGGGTCTAGATTTTCAAAATGATCCTAATAAAATGTATGAATGATGCTTTCTTCTCTTGCATATACCCCTCTTAATTTGATGATTTTGAGGAGGATGGATTATAAGTAAAATGAGAAGAAGATACTTTTGACCCTCAAAATATATGAATTTAGCGCTTTGCTATAATTCTCCTTTTGTCTTGCAAATATCTATTATTTTTCCATAGTTACCTTTTCACATTCTTGATATTTTATCACTCTCTAATTTTAAGGTTCTCAAGATGTCAGCAAGAGTAGGAATTTATTAATATATATGCCTATTGGTTTTCATGTCCACATTTTATAAGTTCACAAATTCTTTATGGACATTCAAATTAATTTCCATCTCGAGAGATCCTTATTTGTAATTCAAGGAAGGCTTTACATAGTGATTTCTATATATATATATATATATTATATATATATATATATATATATAGATAGATATATATATAAATATGATCTATATAAATGAATCCCTTCTCCTTTAAAATATATTTCTAAATAGATATAAATTCTCATAAACAAACATCATAAAAGTGATTTTGTGTGCCTATATAAGTTTACAACTCAAATTCTCAATATTTTTAAGGTAGAAATAGGGGTTTTGGGTAAAATTATTCAACATGTAGAGAAAAATAACATAACCAATAAAAGATCTAAAATAAATGTTGATATAATTACATTTGACATTTTTTTTGGTTCCGAAAATGCTTCTATCCATTGTTATACTCCTCTAAGCTTCTATCCATTGTTATACTCTAACCAAAGGGAAAAAATGAAAGTTGTTGTTTTTGTAATTTTTCATCTTTAGATACTAAAAAAATAATTTTGTGTCTTCTAAATGGTAAGGAACTAAAATGATTCCAACTATGGAAAATGCTCAAAATCTCACATAGATTCAATTAGTTTGCTTGTTTTTTTTCGCTTTACCATTTTTGAGTAATTTTTTTTTTTTTTTTTTTTCCAAAAACTTGTTTTCAACATTCCTCAAGGAACAATACTTTTATTTTTTCATTGGTTTTCAATTATCCAAATGAAATAAATTTACCTTTTCTCAAACTTAGGAGATTTCTTATTAATGTAGCCAATTTACAACATCCAAATCAAAGTTTTTTGTTTGAGTAATGTGTGGGGCATTTGGTTTTCCAAATTCTTCTATAATTATAACTAGCTTGATCTAATATCCCAAGGAATAACTTATACTTGTGAATTATATTTAATATCTATAGCTGCATCTAATATATGGATTAATAATTCTTACTTGTGAATTATATTTAATCTCTAAATTATGTGATGAAAATGTAATGAAGTAGATCAATTATGAATTTTTATGGAATAATGAGAGATGAAGAGAAACGAGTGATGTTTCTTACATATAATTATTTTGATTCCTTCTTTCATGATTGAGTATTATACCGAACAAATGGTATCTGATTGAATATTATAGCCAATGAATGGTATCAGAGCCAAAACCAAGGTTGCAAGAGTTTGTCAAATTTTGTGTGCATCGAATTGTTGGAGATGTGAAGTTTTGCTACTAAATTGAGGTCGTGTGAAGCAGAGGCTCAAGCACATAGTCAAGATGCAAAGAGTTGAAGTGTTGAATGTTTGTTGCACCATCAAATTTCTATGTGTAGAAAAGCATTGCAGAACTGAAGCGACAAAGAGTTTGGTGCCATGAAGCTTGATTGTTGCATGAAAATTTGTGTCCAACCGATACCCAAATCATCAAGAATTAACACCATTACAAATTTTATCTAGATCTCTAGATACAAGGTTCCACTACAGGGATTAATAAAAACACTTTTCAATTCTTAACTCATTATTTTTATTTATCACTCCCTATTTCCATAATTTTTTGCTCGTGGTTGGTAAACTTCAGTTATCAATTTCTTTATGCTGGCCATTATATTTTGAACTGCAAGTAAATTAAATTCCCAAGTTATTCATTGAGAATTTTACTATTTAGTGGTATTGGCAGCATTAGATGCAAAGAGTTTTGGAAAATCAAGAGTTTTGTATATTATGTTTGACTATCCTTACTTGATAATTACTTGTGATGTTAGTTGGCCTCTCGTTACTTCTTTATTTCTTGTTCATCAAGAAATTACCAAAAAAATGAAGATCACAAAGAGAAAAAGTGCACTAGATATAGGCTCCAAGCCTAGGAAAAACCCCTCTAAGGGGAAAACCCAAAAATAAACCTTATGTTCTTATAGAATCTTCTTACAAAGAGACTTCCAAGACCCAAAGACCAAAGCCCAAAATCCTCCCAAGCACCAAGTCAGCCTTAAGCAAGACCTTCTTCAGGGAAAATTCAAAACTTTGAGCTTCTGAAACTTCACTCTAGAATTTCGAATCTGCAGTTTCACTTTATAATTTCATCCATGCAAGTTCGACGTCCTCCAAATGGAAACTACAATGAAAAACCCTAGCATCTTTACACATGTGAATATAAAGAGATAAACCCAAGAGAATTTGTCTTCTTCCTTTCTTCACCCTTCCTACTCTTTCTCCTCTTTCGCTATTGGAGATCTAACTTGTGATGAGTGTGTGTCTCAAATGATTTGAGCTCCTTTTATTTAGAGCCTTCTTGAGGGGTTAAATAGGCCTCCTTTAGGATAACTTCACCTTGGCTAGTGTTGACTTGGTGTTGGAGGAATAAATTGTTTTTTCTTGACTTAAATAAATATTTTTCTTTGTTACAATGAGTCCAAATGCGACAATAATATATGACATAAATTCTTCTTTGTCCCAGAAAGACCTAGAAGCATGAAGAACATGCTTTTGACCTAAAATCGAGGATGAAACCCATGCTTTAAATAAAATAAAAATCTGTTTTCTTTCTTTTATAAAAAATATACAATGTCATGTTTACACGAGGTCATTATGAAGACCAAACCTAGTTAAAATTTCCAACGCTTCCTCTTAAATATGGAGGTATTGATAATACCATCATGAAGTATAAGGAATCTCAATCTTAGAAGCATTCTCATAAGAAGAGTCAGATTGATAATCCATCTTGTCAAACATCTATATCATAACCAACACTATCATTGAAGGACTTATCTAGACAAGCTCGTCTTGACATGAGAGCATTATGCTGGGAGGCTTTATGTGAGCTGCCACACTACCTCTAAGGAACATACCCCATTTGGATGTTCATCGGGTATGTCCCTTTAGGACTATTCTTAATTCGGATTTCCAATCCCAAATCCTCAAAGAATATCAATCCTCTTCCACTACTCTTATCTTGGATCCCCTATCTCATCCTCAAAGAGTATCGGCCTATAACTTGTTTTCCTGGATTCTACAATCCATATAAGTTCCAATCTTAGATGCTTATCCAATCCTCTACACTCCACTATTTCTTTATGTCCTTCACTAAAACATATGATTGATGGTCCTCATCTAGGGCATGAAACATAGATAAGAACTATCCAACATCACTCCCTCTCAATTAGGGAAGAGATGTTTACCAAAGAAAGCTTGTCTCTCAAGTACTCAAGCTCATTTTTTGGTAACACTTTAGTCAGCATATATGTTACCTGCTCATCTTGTAGGTTTTAACCCTGCACAGAAATTACCTGCATATGAATTCTAAGAACATAAAATAAACAATGCGAGAGCATAACACATAAAACACATATACACAGATATTTTCCCCTAGATCCTAAAA
Source organism: Pinus taeda (assembly GCA_000404065.3). NCBI lineage: Eukaryota > Viridiplantae > Streptophyta > Pinopsida > Pinales > Pinaceae > Pinus > Pinus taeda. The sequence continues at coordinate 139,296 of APFE031202751.1, read as the reverse complement.
CCGGAACTACCAACCTGATTTTTCATTATGTTCCTTTCAATGTTACAATACATATTTATACATGCCGAAGCATCCAATAACATGGACCGAAAACCATCATGTCCAAAACCATGGACTGAAAACCATCACGTCCAAAACCATGTGTGAAAACCATGCCCAAAACCATAGGTTAGGTCTGCCCAACCTAATATAGGGTCCAAAATTTTTTTCCTCGAGGTGCTACGTCGGACCCCGTAGAGGGAGGCTACATGCCCCCCTCAAACCCCCTGTTACCCCCTTGCTACGCAATCGCCAAAATGAAGGGGGGGCTCTTTCCCCCCTCTAATCCCCTAGTTAACTATGTGGGCTAGTCATGGAAAGAATATAACACAACCCAACATTCTCCCGCTTGTTGTTTTCTTTCCATAGGGGGCCATAGGAGAGCTTAGTCATTTATCTAGCCCTACAATGCCCATTGTTTCTCTACACCAAGAGAACTTTCTAGATTTTTTCAATGCATCCGCAATGTTCTTCAAAGTGTCCACCTTTACCAGCAACACATTTTTGTCTTCTATCATATCCCTCACAAAGTGAAAATAAACATCAATGTGCTTTGTCTTTGAATGGTAAGCAGGTTTCTTTGCCAAGAAAATTGCACTTTGGCTATCATAGTCTATCCTTATAGCTCCTTGTACTAACCCCATACTTGAACACAATCTCTGGAACCAAATTGCGTCCTTGCTTGCATGAGTGACTACCATGTATTCTACCTCTGTAGTTCATAGTGCCACTACAGATTGGTTCTTACTCATCTAACTCATTTCACCTCCAAATAGGTTAAACACATGCCCACTTGTAGATATTCTCTGTTCCAGATCTCTAGCCCAATATGCATCAACAAGGCCATGAATATCCAAAACTATGTCCAATCCTGGTCTTCCTTGGTGGCACAAACCATAATCACTAGTGCCTCGCAAATACTTGAAAACTTGCTTCACTGTTGTCTAATGCTCCTTCCTTAGTTTTGACATATACATGCTCAATACTCCCACTACATGTGCAATGTCTAGTCTAGTACAAACCATCGCATACATCAGACTACCGACTGCACTTGCATATGGAACACATGACATGTCCTCTTCCTCTTCTTGTGTCTTGGGACACTATTCTGCAGATAAATTTACACCTACGGGAATAGGAACCTTCACCGGTTTACTATCCTGCATATTAAACCTTTGCAATATTGTCTCGACATACTTCCTCTGGTTTGACCAGAGCTTCCTCTTCGCCCGATCTCTTTTAATTTCCATGCCCAAAATATAGTTTGCAGCACCAATATATTTCATTTCGAATTTGGAGGGCAATTAGGTCTTCAAATACTGGATAATTTCTTTGTCATTTCCAACCAGCAACATATCATCCACATACAAGACTAGATAAATAACATGGTCACCAATTAATTTAAAATACACATAGTGATCTTCTTTGCTTCTGGTGAAGCCAAGTCCTCGTATAAATGTATCAAATTTCGGATACCACATCCTTGGTGATTGTTTTAACCCATACAAAAATTTCTTTAACTTGCATACCAATTCTTTCTTACCCTTCACTGCAAAGCCTTCAGGTTGCTTCATGTATATCTCTTCTTCCAGATACCCGTGAAGAAATGTTGTCTTCACATCTATACGTTCTACCTCAAAATCAAAAGTAGTAGCAACAAATAAAAGTAGTCTAATAGAATCTACATTGGCAACAAGAGAAAAAATATCACCAAAATCAATTCCTGGCACGTGGGAATAACCTTTTGCTACCAACCGAGCTTTGTATTTCTCCACCTTTCCTTCTGCATTTGTCTTCTTCTTGAACACCCATTTGCTACCAATGGGTTTCCTTCCAGCCGGCAACTCCACCAGATCCCAAGCCTCATTTTCGTGCAAAGATGCCATTTCATCAACCATGGCCTCTTTTCAGAGTTTTTCATCCTTTGAATCTACTACTTCCTTCGTAGTCCTGGGATCATCATCAGTAATAGATAACGCAAAACTTGAACAAAAAGTAGATGGAATATACCTTTCTAGTTACCTTCTTTCTCGAACTGATCTTCTCACAATCGGAGTTTGTGGCTCTTCATCTTCTGATTCCTCTTCTGCTGTAGAGTCTGATTCTTCTTCCTTTAGCTTAAACTCTATCTTCTTAGGTTCCTTTGATGGGACTTCATGTTTAATAACATTTTTCACCTCTCTAAACACCACATCTCGACTGTACACAACCTTCCTTGTTACTAGGTTCCAAAGTTTATAACCCTTTAAACCATGTTTATACCCAATAAAGATGCACTTTTCAAATTTACTGTCCAACTTGGTTCTTTACCAGGTAACATGTTGTCTCCATCGCCTCTTCCTAGAATTCATGTCCTAACCTAACACCACTGAACATGTTTCTTGCCCTTTCCATCAATGTCTTGTTCATTTTTTCTGCAGCTCCATTTTGCTAAGGTGTGTATGGAGTATTCTTTTGTCATGCTATACCACACTTCTTACATAATTCTTCAAATTCCTTACTGCAAAACTCTCCACCTTTATCTATCCTCAACACATTTACCCTCTTCTCTGTCTGATTTTCCACCAGAGCCTTAAATTATTTAAACCTATCAAAGGCTCCAGATTTCTTCTTAAGGAAATATATCGATGTATTCCTTGAGAAGTCATTTATAAATGATACATAGTACACAGACTTACCCAGTGATGGAACCTTCACATGTCCAAACACATCACTGTGCACAAGTTCTAATATATGTTTCGCCCTCTTACCACCAGAGGGGAAACTCACCCAATTCTGCTTCCCATATACACAATTTTCACAGAAATCAAAATCCAGAGAGCTATTACTCATACCTTCTACCATACCTTTACCATGAAGTATTTGAAGGCCCGTCTCTTCGATATGTCTAAGTCTTTGATGCCATAGCATGGACTTTTCTCCAGAGTGATGAGCCTCATAAATGGAAATTACATGGGCTCATTTTACCTCCTAACCTAGTCAAATCAACAATTCTCTTAGCTTATTGTATATTTATGATTATAGAGTGAGTTGAATTAGTTATTGTGCCATATGGTCTAACATGTATTTAATGCAAATTATTGATGGATTTCAAGGTCAAAGTCAAAGATCCAGTGGAAAAATGGTAGCAATAACTTGAAGTAGACAGAGAAGAGGACTTATATGAGGGAATCCCCCTCATTTATTACTCCTCACTTTGAATTCCCCTTCATTTAACTCGGAGTACAAGCAGCCGAATCATGCACTAGAAGGCAACCGAGCAAGTGGAGGATGACTGATGATTATCTCGAGTTTTGGGAGCCAAGCCTCCTTGATTTTAAGCAATCTATTGGTAGCTTCATTTACATAAGTAGAGAGGCCTAGGGCCTCACTAGGGTCGGATTTTTGCTTATGTAAACTCTGCTCAAACTTCAAGCTTATTATTTTTGTGAAAGTTTCATGTAATATTGCTATTGTTTTGAAAATAAATATGGAATCCTTTTTGAGCTAGCATTGAGTTACCTCAGAGGGCTAAAGCTCTTGGGTTAGGGTCTAATCCAAGTAGCCAAGCTCCTCTTTACTTTTATTTGTATGCCTTGTTTCAGTTTGTAGATTAGTTTGCTGTTAGATGTATTTCTCTTATGGTTAAGAATAGGTTGCTTTTGATGATTTGGTAGTTTGCTTCCATTTGTGCTTTCTGTAGTAGGTTAAGTAGTGATAAAGAGAATATTCAAAAGGCTAGCAACAATGCCTTGGCCTCTCTTCCTCCCTCTGGGACCATGATTTGAGGCAAAGACTCTCTTGCTGCCCCAAAAACACAAATTTTCCTCATTCATAGGACTTCTAGTGTTTGCAGATTTTTGGTAGGATAATAGTTCAGTTCTGCTTTGCTTCAAATATTCTTCATCATGCTCACTTCCTGATTTGCAATAGTCTTCTTTCATGCTTTTCTTTCTTGCAATATTTCTCAGCATTTCCTTTCATAGATCATAGTTTAAACTATTTTGATGCAAGACTCTGTTTTTCTAGATGAACTTATTTCATTGCTTGCTTGATCTTATTGGTTGACTATCAGTTCCTTTTCAATAGATATATTTTGGTAGTAGGCTAGCTTATCAACCATCACATCCTCCATCTGATCCATGCCCTACAGGTTGCCCAAACCTCACCTCAATTCTGCCTTAGTTTCCTACATTTTCCATAGAACTTCTTCCTCTCTCCTGGTGATTCATGGTAGACCTTAGGTGCCCTAACACATCATTCCAAGCTTCATCCACCTTTTTCACCCACTCTCACACCCTCAAAACAATGAAAACTGCTCTTGGCCTCATCTTGTAGTTGCCCTATTTTCCTCCTGTAGATTTCTTGTGTCCTCCTGTAGATTTTCCTGTAGGGTTTCTTTTGAAGGTTGAGTGTGGGAAAAGCCTCCAGAAGGCCACCTGAGACCTCCTAGGACCCATCCACACCATCCTACATCCTCTAAAGTCTCAAAACCACCCTTCAACGCCACCTATTCGCTGCCACATTCACACACAATAAATTACATGCATGTCAAATTCACATAAAAATACATAAAAATCCAAAAATATGTTTTTTGCTTATTTACTTCCAGAAATAGCTTAGTTAGATTTTGTTTACTTCCTTGAGTAGGTAATGGCATTCATTTCATGGTTTTCATAGTGCTTTCTCAAAAGTAGAATTAGTTGGTTAAATAGGGTTCACTAGGTTTGCTTTACATTTCAATCTTTCTCCTTTCTGCAGTTAGATTAGCATCTGTAGAGTAATCTTTCTCTCCTTTCATCACATATAGAGCTTCTTCTAGAATCCATAGAAGTTGACTTGAGCTCCTAGTGATCTTGTGCCGGTTGACCAAGTGACAACCTGCAGTAAGAACTAGTACTTGTGCATACAACACCGATGCTTCCAAGTTTGTTACAAACTACTGGGTTGATAAGAGTAAAGTAGGCAGCCCAGGAATTGTAGCATTATTGCTGTAATACGGGTGGTCACCATTTTTTGGAGTCGTTGCCAGGAAAGCGTTAGAGTATTATGTGATTATTTCTTTCTTCTATTTCCTATTCCAACCTTTTGCTAATAGTTTGTTTGTTTCTGCAAAAGTAGACCAGTCATTTCTTTCCTTTCAGTTCCGCATTTTTTTGCTTTCCTTTTCAATTCTGCAATTTCCATTTTAGTAAAAGTAGATTAGTCATTTCATTTCTTTAAGTTCTGTATTTCCTTGCTTTCCTTTTCAATTTTGCAATTTCCATTTAGCAAGTTCATTTCAACTAGTTGCAATTTGTTTTGTTCAATCATAATTTCAGTTTCTGCAGACACTATCAGTGTGGGAAAAAATAAAAACCACTCAAAAAGATTTCCTTTCATGCCTCGTAGGAATAGAGATAACTCAGGAAAATTTTTGCCCAAAACCCCCACTTCTTCACACAACCAACCTTCTCTCTTCTTCGGTGGCTATGATCAAGAAGAACCCTTAGGTGAACAACCAGACATATTTGAACAGCCTATAGGGGAAGAAGAAGAAGAAAACATTCCTCTGGAACCAATGGCAGAAAACAGAAATGCTAGGGGAAATGGAGAAAGAATAGAGGGTACCTTTTCCATTCGGGCGACCAATGGGGACACCAAAATGAAAAATATAAGTCCTTCAGCCCTACCTCACTTCCATGGCCTGACTACAGAAGATCCTGACACCTTCTTGTTTGAGTTCATTGTCATCTGTCGAACTTATGACTATGAAGAAGACGAGCAAAAGTTGAAACTATTCCCTTCTACTCTCAAGGATGCAACATTGCATTGGTTCATGGGGTTACCTGCCAATAGCATCACAACTTGGGCTCAGATGCAACAAGCCTTTAACAACAAATATAGGGACTATTGTAGGACAAAAGATACTAAAAATGAAATCTTCTGAATGACCATGGAAAGTGATGAGTCCCTGGAAGACTACGAAGAGAGGTTCCAGCTTAATTACAAAAGGGCCAGGTGTACACTTGATCCTGAGTCTCTGAAGTTGGTCTTGCTCAGGGGAATTTAGGAAGATATTTTAGACACCCTCCATCTACTGGCCAGGGGAGACATCTACCAACTATCCTATGAGGACATAAAGACTATTTTTAAAAACAATTCTAGAGCAGCCAGAAAGAAAGGTAGGGGGAGTCAACCCATAGCCAGTACCTCTTCCTCCAACTCATCCATTAAAGGAGAAATTGGAAACATGCTGGAAGACTTCAAGAGTGAGGTGTTGCAGACTCTTGCCATGCAAATGGATACCTTACATATCAAAAGAAAGCAAGAGGAAGCAGAGAGGGCTTTAGCCATTTTTTGTCCTAGATGCACCAGGAGGCATCCTAGGAATGAATGCCCATTGAACTCTATAGAGGTTTGTTCAGTTTGTGAAGAAAATCATTCTACAGATAAGTGCCTTTCCTTGCCTGAACTTAAAGCTGTATATCAAGGGGTTGAGGGAGTCACTGAACAACTCTATTACATAAACCAAAGGAGGCGCATGGTCCTAGACCATACCAGCAGGGGATGCAAGGGACATCTCAGGCATACTACAACCCCAACCAAGTCACATCCATACCTTCTTGGGGCCCCCCTGCTCATCCTTCCTAGTCCACCCCTCCTCCTTGGTCCTTCACATCTCAATATCATGCCCAACCAACTGCTCATTCATTTCAACCCTATGCTCAACCACAACATCAGTGGAATGCATCTCATCAGGGGTGGAGGCCCTAATATAACCCTCTTCCTGCTCTTTTGCCTACACCACTTGCCCAACCACAACCATTACCTTCTACTCCACCAAAGCAACCCCAAATGCTTGCCCAACCAAATCCGAACCCGAACAACAAACAAGCTCAACAAGTGTATAGTGGCGAACTATCATGCCCAACTTATGCAGTTGAGATTCAAGAAATCAACTTGTGGTTTGGGAAAGTTCTCCCAGATAGCCAGCCTCCACCCAGGGGGGTTGAGGAAGATAAAGAGGAAAGTTAACCTAAAGCAAATCCACCCTTTCTTGAGAGACTATCCATGACAATCCAACCTACCCCAGAAGAGACTGAACTCCTGGGAGAATTGAAACATTTATGTGTGAAGATACCACTTCTCCAAGCCATAAAAGATGTACCTATCTACAATAGGTTGATCAAAGAGAAGTGCTTTAGGCATCCAAGAAGGTGCAAGAGAGATGCCCCAACCATCAATGTCATAGGACAACTATCCGACCTGATGTTGGGGTAGATAATTTGTCCAAAATATCTGGATCTGCACAATGGTCCCACTTACCTTGATTGATCTGGGAGCTACCATTAATGTGATGACAAAGGACACAATGCTCAAACTTAACCTCTAGGGCTCCTTAACGAAGACCACAACAGTGCTGTAGCTCGCAGACTGCTCCACCGTGACCCTTGAGGGGATTGTGGAAGATGTGATGGTCTCCATTGATTCTTGGGAGTACCTTGCCGATTTCCTAGCTCTCCAACAAAAGACAAAGCTCACTGGGTATCCTCTCATTCTTGGAAGACCCTAGTTGGCTACAGCCGATGCCTACATCAGCTGCCGACCTGGGAACATGACCATCAAGAACGGGCATCTGTCCAAGCAGTTAGCCTTATATCCTCCTACCCAACCGTTGCTAGAACATGATCTACCTCTCTAGTTGGAGGAGGAGGATGAGGATGAAGTTTATTCTACACCGCTTTGTGCATTAGAAATCACCATTGGGGGGAACAACAAGATGAGGATTATATGATTGAAAATTTGATTCAGAATCCACCTCCCAGCGTATCACCATTAGAGGACATAGTAAGAGAAACCCAAAACAACCCCTCAACTAATATTTGTTCTACTGACTCCACTTCTCTTCCTGTTAAGAATATAGAGTTCAACCCATAAAGAACATTGAAAATCAATCCATCCTCATCGACTTCCCAGGAGAAGGAACCGTGTAGCCTACTGAGAAAACATCTAGATGCCTTCGCCTGGAGTTATAAGGAGATGAAGGGAGTGCACTCTTTAGTATGTACTCATCATATATACATCAAGGAAGATTGCAAACTAGTCCGGCAACCTCAAAGGAGGATGAATCCAGCACTTAAAGATATTGTTAAGGAAGAACTACAGAAATTGCTAGATGCAGGATTCATCTATCCCATCTCTGACAGTGAATGAGTCTCTCCTTTGGTGTTAGTGCCAAAGAAAAATGGTAAGTGGAGAATCTGTGTTGACTATTGGGAATTGAACAAAGCCACTAAAAAGGACCACTTTCCTTTACTTTCATAGATCAAGTGTTAGACAGTCTGGCAGGGTAAAAGTTTTTCTCTTTCCTAGATGGGTTTAGCGGGTACAATCAGATTCAAATCATCCTGGAAGACCAAGGTAAGACCACTTTCACTTGTCCTTGGGGTACCTTTGCATACCAAATCCTTTCTTTTGGTTTGTGCAATGCTCCAGCCACTTTCCAAAGAGCGGTATTGAGTATATTTTCTGAACTAGTTCATGATGCAGTAGAAATATACATGGATGAGTTTACTCCTTATGGATTTGACTTTCAGGAAGCCTTGTCTAACCTAGGAAAAGTTCTAGACAAGTGTATTGAGATGAAACTATCCCTTAGTCCGGAGAAATGTGAATTTTTGACGACTGAAGGGACCGTGTTAGGTCATGCAATATCTCAGCAAGGACTGTAGGTGGACCCCAACAAAATTACCATCATCCAAAGGGTCCCACCTCCTCAAAAGGTGAGAGATGTCAGAAGTTTCCTAGGCTTAACCGGATATTACAGAAGATTCATTAAAGACTTCGGAAAGATAACCTTTCCTTTGTTTAGCCTCCTAGGTGAATATGTTGAGTTCATATGGTCGGAAAACTGTCAAGAAGCCATAGATACCTTGAAGAGCAAGCTCGTGACTGCTCCAATTCTTAGAGGCCCAAACTAGGCCCTACCCTTCCACATTCACACAGATGCCTCGAACAAAGCAATAGGAGTAGCCTTATGACAAATTGATGAAAAGTTACCTTATGCCATATACTTTATAAGAAAAAACTTGTCAAAGGCAGAGTTAAACTATACAGTAACCGAGAAGGAACTCCTAGCTATCATACATTCCTTAAACAAATTCAAACATTATACCAGAGGCTATGAAACCTTTGTGCACACTGATCATGCTGCTATTAGATATTTAATGAACAAACCAGATGTAAATGCTCGCATTATTAGATGGTTTCTTTTACTACAGCAGTTTGATTTGACAATTATTGATAAGTCTGGTAAAGAGAATGTTGTTGCTGACTTTTTGTCTAGAGTGAATTTGCCTGCAGGTGAAGAAGGAATGTGGATGACTAAATTCCAGATGAACACCTATTTGCTATATCAGTACTATCTCCATGGTTTGCTGATATAGCAAATTACTTGGTTTCAACACAGTTCCCACCACACCTGTCCTCAAAAGAGAAAAGCAAGATAGTAAGGAAAAACATCCCTTTCACCTGGATTGGGGGCAATCTCTTCAAACTTGGCCCAGATTAGATGTTGATAAGATGTGTCAGGGAGGAGGAGGTCTTTGAAATCCTCCTGACCTGTCATGACGGGCCTTGTGGAGGTCATTTTGCAGCAAAATGAACTACCTTCAAGATATTGCAAGCAGGCTACTACTAGTCCACTCTTCATCAGGATGTGAGGAGATACATGAGCCAGTGTGATCGGTGTCAGAGGATGGGGAAACCCACTCCAAAGGATGAAATTCCCATGCAGCCTCAAGTGACCTTTGAGCCATTTGAGAAGTGGGGCATGGACTTTGTGGGGCCTATTAACCCCCCTTCAAAGCAGAAGTAGTACATCATTGTGTGCACTAACTACCTGACAAAGTGGGCAGAGACAAAAGCAATCAAAGTAGCAACAGAAAAAAAAAGTAGCTGAGTTTTTGAGAGAAAACATATTCTACAAATTTAGGTATGTGAGAGAGTTGGTCATAGACCAAGGTCGTCAGTTCACTTCCAGCCTGATTGAAGACCTACTCAAACATCATAAGATCAAGCACATGACTTCCACCCCTTAACATCCACAAGCCAATGGGCAAGTGGAGGTCACTAATAGAGCATTGGAAGGGATCCTAAACAAGGTAGTGAGCAGCAGTAGAAAAGACTAGGCAGCCAGATTAGTTGAGGCCACTTGGGCCTACAACACCACATGGAAGATCACCACCGGGTTCACACCCTATGAACTGGTATATGGGATGAAGGCTTTACTGTCAATAAAATTTGAGTTCAATACACTAAGGATGGCAACTTAGCTGGACCTAGACCTCAGCCATGCACACAAGGAGAGATTACTTTAGCTCAATGGATTGGATGAATACAGATTCCAAGCCCTTCTCCAAACGAAGGTAGTTTAGCGTCAGAGAAAGATATGGCATGACAAAAATATCAAGGAGAAGCAATTCCAAGAGGGAGATTGGGCACTAATCTATGATTTAAGATACAAATATTTCAAAGTCAAGTTGAGGACAAGATGGTTGGGACCCTACACTGTGGAGAAATGCAATGACAATGGTTCAGTTCTGATCAGAACCATTGATGATGAAGCCATCCGCATGCTTGTCAATGGACATCGGTTGAAAGTCTATAAGAAACCCCTCTCCAAGTGAGAGTTTATTGAAGATTTGAATAAAACAGTGATGGTAGTGGAGTATGTCTTAACCTCCACTTCACCCACTCACTGAAGGAAAAGAAAAAATAAAAAAAATAATAAGGACTCAAGTGAAAACCTCCATGAGGCGCTTGAGTCCCATCATTGGGTTGAAAACCTCTTTTGAGGTGGCCTAGTGATGTAAAAAAAAAGAAGGGAAAAAGAATAAGATCCCTGGGTGAAAATCTCCTTTGGAGGCACCCAGGGCAGACAACTAGGGTGAAAACCTCAATGAGGCGCCCTAGTTGTTTTAAAAAAAAAAATAATAATAAATAAAGAGAAAAAATGAATTTTTGTTGTATTGCAGGTTTGCAGGAGGACTACAGGGAGCAGAAGAAGGTGCCAAGGGGACCCTAACATGCATAAAATCACCCATATCATCTTCTCCACACCTTTCTCCATCATCTTTGGAATTTCTTTCACCCCACTGTACCTCTTTTGCAAAAATTGTGTTTTCTACAGGAGGCTCCTGTAGGAATTACAAAGAGCCAGAAGTGGCTACAGAAGGCAGTTTGAGGGACAAAGAAGCTTCATGAAGAACTATAATCCCTCCTACAATCTTCAAACCTCCTTGCCATCATTTCTCAACCTGCATCACACCCCAAACATCATTTTTCTTCATGTCCAAGAAAAACACAGAAAAACAATTTTTTCAGTTAAAAAAAAGAAAAACAAAAAACAAAAAACAAAAAAATGAAAGGAAAAAACACCATCAACCTCACCTGAAGCCTACTTACTACCTCTCCATATTTATCTACACCTATAGCATCATCCTTGAGCTCCTTTTTCTTTTCTTCTTTTCCTTGGGTTACACATTACATTTAAATCCAGTTGCCAGTCACATCATCATTGACAAAAGCCTTTATAAACTTGTCCATATAATCGCTAGAAAAAGGCTTTTGTATGGAATTCTATCTAACCAAACTTTATTTGTCATTTATTTAACTCAATGATGTCCCTCTTTAATGAATAATTTTAGTTTTATTTTACTATATTTTTTGAACTTTCTTGAAGGAGAGGAGGGTAACACATTATTTATTTATTTATTTATTATTATTATTTTTTAATATGGTAGTATATATTTATTGATTTTTAATTTCTTTGAAAGATTATTAATCTCTAAAAAAATAAAATGGATTGGACAAAGTTGGAAACGAAGAAAATAGAGGATCGTGATCGAAGACAGGGATGTTATTATTGGCTTCTGTTAAATGGCGGTGTAGAAGGTCAACGCTCCATGTGTGTTTCGTGGCATGTGCTTAAACTTAAATCTAGTGATGTGTCTGTTTACTAACACAAGAAAGTTTTGGTGTAATAGCAATCTTGACTCCAACAAGTGGTATTAAAGCAAAAAGTCTCGAGTTTGAAACACATTGGGCTCGCGTTGGGAGGAGATTGTTGGCTCCTCGTTAATGGCGGCGTAGAAGGTCAACGCATGCTTAAATCTAGCAATGTGTGTTGTGGGGGAGATTGTTGGCTCCCCGGTAATGACCTTATAGAAGGTCAACACATACTTAAATTTAGCAATGTGTGTAATCGTGACTCCAACCCTTATTATAAAAAAAGTTCATGATTCAAAAAAGCACGTGAATTAAACCATTATATGTGGAGCAATGATTGGTGTTATCATTATTCCCGAGACAGGAAAGCCCATCACCTTTGCATGACCTGAAAACATATTTAATGATGTAATAAACAACAAACCTAAATTGGCACAACAAAAACAAAAAACTGCAGGACATAAAATGAAATCAATTAGCAGGTGCAAGTGAGTCAATGGATGAGGAAGTTAGCTTATGGGTGAGTCAATCTTTCTGAGCCAGCAACGCATAAAGAAATATTGGAATTGGATCACCAGCTCATTACACACCAAAAAAAGAATCAGACATCTTCCAAAGATTTTAATATTAATGTTGGCAGTCCTTGCATGGTTCTGCCGCAGATGAATAACAATTTAGTTGGAAACAACAATTTAGTTTGTAGTCATTGCATGGTTTCTCCACAGATGAATAACAATCTAGTTGGAAACGACAATTTATTTGGCAACCATTGCATGGTTCCGCCGCAAATGAACAATAATTTAGTTGGAAACAATAATTTAGTTGTCAGTCATTGCACGGTTCTGCCACAGATGAACAACAACTTGGTATTCAACAACTTGGTATTCATTGCATGGTTCTGCCACAAATGAACGATCTAGTTGGAAAGAACAATTTATTTGTCAATCATTGCATGGTTTCTCCGCAAATGAACAACAATATAGTTTGAAACAACAATTTAGTTGTCAGTCACTGCACGGTTCAGCCGCAGATGAACAACAATCTAGTTGGAAACAAAAATTTAGCTGGCAGTCATTGCATGGTTGTGTCACAGATGAACAATCTAGTTGGAAACAATAATTTAGGTTAATATTTTAATGGGGGCAGTGGCAGGAAAAATGCCATTATTGACAGGAATGCACAGAGGGACGTCATTGCAAATAGAAATGATTCTAATGTTGTAGGAAACCATTCCACGTTCATGGTTTTTCATGATTCTAATGGTGCAGGTACCCATTTCACATCCATAGTTGTTAGGTACCCATTTCACATCCATAGTTGTTCATGATTCTAATGTTGCAGGTTCCCATTCCACATCCACGGTTGTTCATGATTCTAATGTTGCAGGCGCCCATTCCACGTCCACAGTTGTTCGTGATTCCAATGGTGCAAGTAGCCATGACCCGCTTGGTTTTTTTATTTTGATGATGCCATTAGATCCACCCAGGGTTTTTGAATTCGATGAATATGTCGCCATGGTTGCGGTGAATGAGGAAGAAGATTAGGAACAACAAAAAGCAATTTACATTTACCTAGTCCATGGTTGTGCTAGTCCATGGTTTTTGAATTTAGAAGAGAGCTACTCTCATTTTGCTCAACTCTGGAAAGCATGTGAACCTGCAATTTTATATTTTATCTACTTTGTAGTTTTTGTGGAGCGATTCTTTAATATTTGTTTATATGTATCTCCTTGTATCTTTTAATTTAATTTTGTGTATTGATTCTTTAACTATTGTTTGTGAAAATAATAAATTGATTTTTTTAGTTTTCTCACACTATTATAAAAACTGTTCTAACTATTGTTTGTGAAAATAATAAATTGAAAATTTGTTATTTTTTGTAAAGTTTTCTCACACTATTATAAAATCTGTTTTAAGGAACTAAAATTGAAAATTTGTTATTTTTTTGTAAAGTTTTCTCACACTATTATAAAATCTGTTTTAAGGAACTAAAATTAAAATCATTGAGATGATCAAATTTCATTTGAATTCAATTACTTTGTTAAATTTTCCAAATAATTTTCCAACTTGATTGATATTGAATAAGTTTTTTAATAAAATTTCCAACTTGATTGATATTGAATAAGTTTTTTAATAAATTGAATATAATTTTTAGCTTTTTATAAATTTTGAATTTAGATGAATTCACAAAAATCACTTTCTCCTCATTTTCAAAGAAAGTTATAATAGTCTTAATTTACGATATTTAAATTTTATATTAAAAGATAGATATTAGATATTCCAATTTAATGATTTCCATTTAATATTATATACATTAAAACATATATATTGAATATCACAAATTGACTTTCATTTATTGTAAGCAAATTACATAATAATTATGTATTTATGAAATAATATAATAATAAATTTTATAAATTTATGAAATGGTTTACATAGTTTTGTTTTTTTTTTTTTCACTTTTGGTTTTTTTTTTTTTTTTTTTTTTTCACTTTTATGGATAAGTACATAAAATAACAAAAAGATATTTTGTATATTTTAACTGGATTTATAGAGTGAATTTTTTTTGTTTTTGTTTATATTATTGTTATTTTTAAATAATTTTTATTTTAATATATAGAATTATGATTTTAAGTAAAGGTCAAAGAATTTAATGGTGTATGTATTTTATTTTTATTTTTTACAATATAAATAATTGAAATCAAGTAGTAAGAGTTAAGAGTTTATGGTTTAGAAGTTTAAAAGTTTTCAATAAATATAATTAAAATTTTCTATAATATTTAAAATAAGTTACACGAAAGTAATATTTTTAGATGTATTGTAAATTTAAAATTTTAAAATTTTAAATTTAAAATTTGATAACTAAAATAAATTTCTAAAAGTCTTATTCCAAAATAGACATACTTATAAACATAATAAAAGCTAAATATATTTAAATAATTGGACAAATTTATATTAATGGTTTATAGAAAGTTAAATGATTTGGGTTTTCCTATGTTGACACATACACACACATATATATAAAATATATTCTGTTTATAATCTATAACACAAAGTATGTATGAGGTTACATCTTTATCAAATATCTAGAGGAAGAGAATAAAGTTAGTTTATTTGGCATGTTCTACAAAAATGGATAGTATTTATTTCATTCTTATCTTTTATTAGTCCCTTCCATCTCACAGATGACATGGACTATAGTAATTGGAATGGATCGATATAACATTAATTCTGGTTATTATTTACACTGTTTTTATTTCAGTCTGCGCTATGTGGTTTGAAAAGTATGTTATTATTTTTTCATGGTCTTATTTGGCCTCTTTCCTAGGCAGACAAGCTATAAGCATATAGTATCTTGAATTGGTGTCATTCATATTTCAGAACTATTCGGAATTAGTTTAAACTAATGTTAACATTAGTCTAGCAAGTATGAAATGCTAGCTCTCTATGTCTTGCAACCAAAAACACTGACATGAGAGGCCCCTGTTGCCACCCATTACTGCATGTTGCTTGTCCCCTGTTGCCACCTGTTACTGTATGTTGCTTCGATGTTACTACAGGAGCGTCATGGAGCAAAACCAAGGGAGGGGCAGTGTATGCCCATGTACCCATGAACAAGCATACTTATAGTTTAACCAACCAAATTCAAACATTGCAAGATTTAGACGTTGCATAGGGAAGAGGAACTGCAAGATTCAGACGCTGCAGATGGAAGAGACCCTGCCTGAGCATAATGAAGCAAACCAAGTTCAGGTTCGGGCCATCTTAACCAGCCAGACTCAGACGTTGCAAGATTTAGACGCTGCAGAGTGAAGAGAATCGGCTTGAGCATAATGAAGAAATGAAGAAAAGAATGAGCTAAGCCAAGTATTAGCCAGGAAGAACATTACCTGAGATGAATGCGAGCGGCACGGTCTCTCTGTTCGCATGCTTTACCTGGCCACCTTAGAACCAGTCAATATGATTACGTTATGCTCATCTGCCTACCCCTTGTGCTGAAAATTGCAGATGAGTCAGACAGTTCACCAAGTTCTTCATAGAAATCATCATCATCATTTAGCTCCTCATAGGCCCAATATGAATAATAGCTATTTGAAAAGGCTCATTCTCATCCTCACTAATCCTGAATTGGTGGTCATTCCTTCCTGGGGCGTGACATGGCAGTACCGGTTTTCAGATCAAGCAAATTGGGCCAATGAATATCCTTCTGATTTTTTTGATCTTTGCTTCTGATCATTCTAATCTTTCCTCAGCTACATCTTGCACAAATGCCAGAGGCTCCTCTTCTTGAATTTCTATGGAAGAGACCATGCTTTGCTCTAGTCTCCCAAGGGAAGTTATGATCAGCAAGAAGATATTATCAGATGAATTTATACAAGTTTCTGCCTCTTCTGGAGTTGATACCACTTCCTGAGAAATGTTGGAACTCTTTTTTAAGACAATGAGAGCTACTCCAAGCTGAGACTGAGACTGCTTTGCAGGGAGGCCGAAATTCGAATTGGAGTTGTCATAATTAACAGGCCACAAATGATTGTGATTTGAGGTGTATGTAACTATCAACATGGATAGATCAATGCAGCTCCATTCCACTCATCTGCTTCAAGCTAAAAGAACCATCTATGCTACATTTCGAGCTTCATTCATTCAGTATAGATAAAACAATAACATTCCACATGACCGGCATTTCCACACGATGAGCAGTAGAATCGACACTATGGCTCCCCAACAGCTCATCTGTTATACAAATAGGGAGATCTTATGTTATGATCACGGGTATGCACTCTCGATTCACCCATTCCCCTAACTAATTACTACACCCATTCCTAGTTTCATGACAGTCGAGAGAACCTCAGCTCATGCTTGGTGCTACTGTAAGTACTAACCAAGATTCTAAGATTTTTCGCTAAGCTATCCAACACACAATATTAACATAGAATGGTACCTGTCATTGTTGTCCTTCTCTTCAGCCACGTTTCGATCATGCATTATGTGTTATGTTCAACCATGTCTCTGTGGCACTTGACTTGTCTCTCGTGGTGCTCGCTGCACTTAAGGCAGGGACTAGTTGTTGTGCAACCCCTCCTATTTAATTTTAAAGCGACCACGTATCTATATGAGTCATACTTGTTCTTATTTATTTTCAGATTGCGTTGTAATTAAAATGTGCTTCCTATGCAGTATATTTTGTATGACTGGGAGGGATTTCCTTCTATAATTTGAATCATGCTCCTACTCCTATAAACACTATGTGTTCCTTTTCTTTAATACCCTTCCGTGGCATTACTGTAACCAATAGCGAACTGGACCCTAGGGTCTTCTGTCTTGCAGTGCCAACTTCCCAAAATAAACTCAGAGTCAGGATTAAGAACAAAAACTTCCTCACTTAAACCCTTAGGTTGAATAATACCCCACATAAAATTTAGGTCACGTCTCTGTATTTGTTTAAGCATTATCAATTTATTAACTCCGCCTAATGATTTTCTCTATACTTATGTTTCATCCTCTTTAATCTTGCATTGAGGTCTCTAACCCCTTATCTTTAACAATGATTCTTACTAAATTATAGGTGCAATTTTCTCTTCCAAATTAGCACCTATTTAAGTACAAAATATTTTTGTTTAGAGAGTCATAAAAGATTATAGATTTTAATAACACAAATTTCTTTCAACTTCTGTAAAGAACTCTAGTTCTACATGATAATGTAGGTTCTATCATTCAATAAGAGGAAATATTAGTAAGAAATGCTGAAAGTACTTATATGTCTCATCATGTGTTTTTTAAGAAAATTAACCAAGAAGATCTCACCACCAACCGTGAAACTGGCAATGAAATCCAACCTCTCCCCCAAGCTTCTTTCCCTCTAGAAAGTGTGGGAAAATAATTAAATAAATCTGAACATCAAGACCCAATCTAGCCCAGTTGAGCAAGACACCTTTCCAATATTCTCCAAGGGTTCTACTAGTTCTTTCACAACTCAAGTATCCCTGTTTTGGGCAACGTCTTACCTAGCCTTGATAATATTCTCCAAGGTTCTAATCTTTCACTGTTTTTTCCTCTTCTTTGATCCTCTCGCCCCTAGCCTTCCCAGGATCCCCTTCCTTTTTCCTTTCCAGGAAAGAAAGGAACTCATAATTACCCCAACTTTCTGGAGGTCTTATTAACTTAATTTTTTATAATTAATTTCTTTTTCCTTTATTAAATTGCATCATAAAATTTCATCTAGCTTCTATAAACCACGAGACATTAAGCTTTTGAAACAAAACAATGTAAACAAATAAAATGACAACAGTAATTCAGTAAGTATTTGAGGGGCATTATATACTACCTACCATTATTTATGTTTTCTTCAATGATTTAACATGTATGAGTAAAAGTGTAAATGTGCCAACTTAGTAGTAGTTAGTACCCACAAAAAGTGTATGTAAGTCCATATCCTTTAGTAGTCAATTAACTTTTCTACTTCATATATCAATTTGCAATTTTTCTAAATGTATAACATCCACTTAAGTGGCAAGGACTACACTTCCATGCAGGACTTATTATTATTGTTATTACTAAAATAATTAATATATTAGATAAACATATATCTATTTAAAAACAAAAAAACAAAAAAAAAACAAAAACAAAAAAAACAAAAACAAAAAAACAAAAACAAAAACAAAAGCAAAAAACATGTAACAAGGCTCTTAACCATGTAGATTCACTCTCACTTTACCATGGCGATTATCTACCTATAAATGGTCTTGATCACAATACCATGAGTCGATAACATAAAGGTTCATAACTAATTTTGAGATGAATCTTAACCTTTAACTATGAATACTACCAGAAATATTTTGGAATATTTTGTTGAGCATAAATCTCTACTATCCACATAATAATTATGGATAGTTAAATTAAAATTATGGAAGCCTTGTTCCAAAATAAACACAAGGTTGGTAAAGGCCAATCAACGTCAATTCATGAGAATGATCAAAACACTTTCTTCATAATACATCTCTTTGCCACAATTTAAAATATCTCAAATAGCCCAACCATAGATTTAATATATATATATATATATATATATATATATATAATATAATTCTGTTAGAAAAAATCGTAATTTCATATATAAATATTGAAAATTACATGTTTTGGATGCTTAATAACATATCAAAATTGATTCTCATGTTCCAAAAATTATCTGCTGAAAATTTAGTTGTTGAAATATGCTTTCAAAAACTAACCAAAGCTACCTGATATACAACTTTGATATATATAAAAAAAGAGGTCCTATACTGTACAAAATATAAATTGTCAAAAGTTCGATACTGTAATAATTACATCAACAATAAATATGTATATATGCTAAAATTGTCCCATATCAATAGCATCCATGGTGTTGTAAATGAATGGGTGATCCATAGTGTTTTCAATGAATGGGTGATGATAGTACTGATACAAGTATGTCCCATTATGTTCTGTAACCAAGTACCACGGTCCTGGAGCGCACCTTCTTTGGATAACTAATCAGAAAGTGTGTTCCACTCCCTTTAAATATGTTGACAAGAGATGTAATTAAATTGTGCTTTTAAAATAATAATATTCTTAAGTAAATTGTTGAGTGTGTGTGTGAGACATATGGACTTCTAATTGAAGCAATCTATGATTACTTTTGAATCCCCAAATATCGCATAGCCATAGAAATTAAATGTATGCAACCAACTCATAAAATAGAAGAAAATATATTCGATCAACGACTTCAAAATCAACCTCTTTGAGGGGGAAACCTCCTTTACATTACACAAATGAAAAATTCTTCGATGATACAAATGACAAAACCTCCTTTCTATATATAGGAGTTTAAGGGATCACAATATAATCAAAGCCAACATAACAATAATAATAATGGCTACAATGACAATAGTAATGGGGGAATCACTAGTATTATAGGGACCTAACATGCCCCTCTCCTTCAAAACGTGTTGTCCTCAACGCTTAAGTAGTTAGGGATGCTTCTGTATAAAAGTCTCATCCTCCCATGTGGAATCTTCAGCGGGTAATTTCTTCCACTTGATGAGATGCTCTGAAATTGATCGATTTCATAGTTTTCAAGTTCTTGTTTATTTGGCTGCTTTAGGTTCCAATATGAATGATCCTTCCTCGTCAAGTTATGACAATATTGTTCGAATGGGGAGCTTGTCACCTATAAATTTATTTAAGCATGAAACATGGAAAATTGGGTGCACTCAGGAAGCTGCAGGAAGATCCAATTTGTATGCCATAGTACCAATCTTTTGCAACACCTTGTACGGACCATAATACTTTGGTGATAATTTATTATCCTTCTTAGCTTTCTTGAGGGACATTTGTTTAGATGATTGTAGTCATAGAAATACCGAGTCACCTACATCAAAACTTCTTTCTTTGCGACGTTGATATGCGTGTTGTTTCATTCTATTCTGCGCCAAACTGAGGTTATCCTTTAAGAGTTGGAGAACTTGTTGTTGATGCTCGATGAGATATTCCACTGCTTGAACCTTAGAATGTCCTCTTAAATATGATTTGATGGATGGTGGATGATATCCATAAAGTTCCATAAATGAGGTCATTTTTTCTGCAGTATGGAAGGAAGTGTTATACCACCATTCAACCAAAGGCAACCATTTTACCCATTGTGTCTGTTTATCGAACACAAAGAAACGAAGATATCCTTTAGAACATTTGTTTACTATCTCAAATTTCCCATCATATTGAGGATGCTAAGATGAGCTATGAGCTAACTGAGTACCCAAACAAGAAAATAATTATGTCCAAAAATTTCTAGTGAAAATGGGATCTCTGATGCTTACAATAATCTTTGGGTTTCCATGTAGCTTTTGAATTGTTTCATAAATGCAGTAGCAACTGTACTGGCTTTAAATGGATAAGATAATGCACAAAAGTGCGCATAATTGGTAAGTCTGTCAACAACTACCATGATGACACTCTTTCTTACGGACTTGGGTAAACTTGTGATAAAATCCATTGAAACCTCCTCCCAACATTGACATGGAATCGATAAATATTGTAATAGACCTGGAGTCTTAATTCTTTAAACTTTATTTTGTTGGAAAACCAAATATTTCGCCACAAACTTTTTAATATTAGATTTAAGGCCATCCGAAAAAAATTCCTTCTTAACCCTGTGGTAAGTTTCTAAAATCCCGAGTGCCCTCCTAAGGGAGAGGTGTGCAATTCCATAAGAATGTTTTGCTTGAACTGGGAATTCATCTTTCTAGCTAAATGTATTAGATGCACTGGGATCTTATTGTAACTTTTGAATGAGTGCCCACACTTCTTCTTCATTCTTCCATTCATCCCTTGCTTCATTTATCCAATCTAGTTGGATAATAGAAATGGCGCAAAGAAATGCTTCCACATCCTCATACTTTCTTGAGAGTGCATCTACAACAACATTTTGCTTCCCTTTCTTATAGATGATTTCAAAGTCATAACCAAACATCTTTGTGACCCATTTTTGTTTCTCTTTTGAAGATAATCTTTTTTCTAAAAAGTATTTAAGATTATCATGATCCGTTTTTATCTTGAAGTGTCTTCTCATTAGGTAGGGTCGATATTCTTAAGTGCATGTACTATTTCCAACATTTCCTTCTCATAAATATCTTTGCGTAAATACTTTCCTTTATTGGATGAATTTCGAAAGCAATGGGTTTTTCTTCTTGAATTAAAACAACACCAATTCCATTTCCTGAGGCATCACATTCCATAATAAAGGTTTTTGTGAAGTCCAGCATAACTAAGACCAGTGCTTGGCACATTGCTTCTTTAAGATGTTCAAAGGCCTTCATTTCTTCTAGAGTCCATGAAAATGCATCTTTCTTCAATAATGTTGTTAGAGGTGTTGTTATTCTCCCATAATTCTTAACAAACTTGTGATAATACCTTGTCAACCTGAGAAATCCTTGCAGATGCTTTATGGATGTGGGGGTTTTCCATTCCTTGATTGCTTTAATTTTGCTAGGGTCTACCTTAACACCTTAATGAGATACAATATGACCTAGATATTCCACATATTGTACTCCAAAGAAACATTTGGAGCTTTTGCATATAGTTGTTTCTCCTCTAATATTTTCAGCACCATGTCAACATGTTGAACATGTTCCTTCCAAGACTTGTTATAGATTAGTATATCATCAAAAAATACCAACACAAATTTTCTAAGGAAGGGTTTGAAAATCAAATTCATCAAACCTTGAAATGTAGAAGGTGCATTGTTAAAGCCAAAAGGCATGACCAAAAATTCATAATGACCCTCATGAGTTCTAAATGTCGTTTTCAGAATGTCTTCAGTCTTCATTCTGATTTGATGATATCCTGAATGAAGATCCAACTTGGTGAAGTAAATTGATCCATGCAATTCATTAATTAATTCATCAATGACATAAATGGGAAATTTATCTTTAATAGTGAGCTTGTTGAGCTCGCTATAATCTCTACATATGCGCCATGATCCATCCTTCTTGTGCACCAATACTACTGTAGCAGAGAAAGAACTTTGACTAGGTTGAATTATACCAACCTCTAGCATTTCTACAACCATACGTTCAATTTCACTCTTTTGGGAATAGGGATATCTTTAAGGTTTGGTGTTTAGAGGAACACTTCCTGGAATCAAATGAATAGCCTAATCATGATCACAAATAGGTGGGAGGCATTTTGGAGTCTCAAATACCTTGGAATGATTGTCTAAGACTTTTTGGAGATATGGAGAAATAGATGATTTCGATGTGGGAACCTCTGACGAACATAATTGTGCAATTACGCCTCGTTGTTCTTTCTTTGGAAGATTTTTCATGTTGTTAGAGATGATTATATTTTCCAGTTTCTCTGTGATACCCCTTAATTCAACTTCCTTTCCTTCTGAAAAAAATCAAGAAAAGTTCTTGAAAATTAAAAGTTATCGTGCCCAAAGATTGTAGCCATTGGACTCTTAGCACAACATCAAAACCACCCATTGGAATGGAAAGCATCAGGCTATTCAATACATATTCTCCCATGGATAGCTTGATATTATGGCACTTTCTAAAGAATTTTATGGTTCCTCCATATGCAACCATTAATTGACACTCTGGAGCTGGATATATGAAGCAATTCAATTCCTTGGCTATCTTACAATGAATAAAATTATGGGTATTACCTGAATCAATCAACATTATTACCTTTTTCTTCTTGATATGTCCTTCTATCTTGAGAGTTTGAGGTGTGGTAATTCCAACCAATGCATTACAAGATATGGTCGGATTCATTTCTTCTTTCTCTAGTGTTTGTTCCTGGTGTATATCCTCTTCTTTTAACGTTTCTTTTTACTTTTCTTCCTCCTCTTCAGAATCTATGTAAAATAATTTCTTCTCAACACACTTATGAGCTTTAGTGTATTTTCTATCACAACTGTAACAAATCCCTTTTTCTATTTTTTCTTTCAATTGTTGTAATGTCAACCTTGTAGGTTTTGGAAGACTAGGAGCAACAACACTTCCATCTTTATAGTTGTGAGTGGTAGGCTTCCTTGTTGCCATAATTTTTCTTTCAATTTTTCTTGCCAACATGAATGCCTTCTCCAATGAATCAGGTTCCCAAAGGTGAATCTCATGTTGGATGTTATCCTTTAAACTTCCTATGAACACATCAATCATATTCTCCTGTGGAATATCTTTTACCCTTATATTCAATTTTTGGAAGTCCTCAATGTGCTCCATCATTGAACCCTTTTGTTTGAGATTTATCAATTGGATAAAAAAGGTATTGCTTTTTGTATCCTCATAATGTGCTATCATTTATTCCTTAAAAATTGCCAAGCAACAATTTTTTTACGAGATTAAAGCCATTGATACCATACAAATTGATTTGGTTCCAAATATAAAGTTGCAATGTGTACCTTTTGTGTGTTTTGCACATTATGGGGATCAAAATATTGCTCCATCTGTACTATCCAGGTTACGGGATCCTTGCCATCAAACTTACTCATATCGATCTTTGGAACATGGTGGGTCTTCAATCCAACGTTAGAGTCTATAAAATCATTATTAGCATTTCTTTTTTCTCATCATGAGTTTCCTTTACTACCCTTTCGCCATTACTAATAATTTCTTGTAGCAACTTTGTCATATCCATCTTCAAATATTCCATGTTTCCTTTAATATTTTCTTCCATACCATCCATCTTAGTTTCCATGACATTCATCTTTCCTTCCATTCCTTTCTTGAATCCATCCATCGTAGCTTCTGTTACTTTTTGTGAGAGTGAAAATTGTTGCACTTGGTCTCGTAATTTTGATATATCATGTTGCATTTCTTCCCCTTCTTCATGATTCATGGTAGATATTTCAGGTTTCTTACTAGGTGTTTCCATTTTTTTTCGTTGGGGCATCAATTAATGATAATTATGCCTCACTATGACCTTTGAATCACTTCAAACTAATTTTTCAAACCAAACTTATGCAATTTAAAAAAAAAACTACACACATTTTTTTTCTTTGTAGGAGACCGATATTGAATCTATTGTATCTCTGAAATTTCAAATCTCCAAGTTCTAAAATTGTGACTTGTGGTAGCCCTCTGTGGTATCCCTCTAATCGAAATTGCATTCTACAAGAAAGAGTTATGGCCAATGTCCCAAGATGACTTGATTATATACTTTTTCATTAGAACAAACTTGTACAAAGTGCCACGTGTCATTGTTTCGCTCTTTGGAGCTAAAAACAATACAAAGAAAATGAAAATCTATCTTATTCTATAACTTCTTATGAAATTTCAATCTGATTCTCAAAGGGAAAGTTATGACAATTTTCCCAAGGTCACCTATTTGGGATGTAATTCGGGAGCCTTCAAAAACCCTAACTTCCTTGGATCATATCTCCAAAAATATCGTGACAAAAGATCTGAAATTAGAACCCGAGGTTCATCACGATTTTGGATCAAATAGGTTTTAATTTCATCTTTTGAAACGTTGTAGAAAAATATTTATAGTTGTCGAGTGGTATAAATGTAATATTTACACCAACATTTAATTTGTCAATCCTAGTAAGTAACTTAGAGGCGTAGCACAATATATGCCAGAATAAGACCTCAGTGATCTGTTAAAAAAACCAAGATTTTACAAGAAATTCAAAATAAGCATCATTCAGGAAAAAGGAACAAGACTCTTCAAAAGCAAAGTAAACACATTCCAGGAATCTACTTCTGGCTCCTCTTCTGGGTTGAGTTGACTCCTACAGTAAGTCTTCCTTAGTTGTCTAGGGGACAAAGGAATGTAGGCCCCATTCAAAAGAATGTGATTCAAGAGATAAAGAATGAAAAACCTCTTAAAAATTGTTTCTATGTTGCAAGCATGAAATTAAACTAGAAATCACACGTCAACTTCATTCCAACTAATCGAAGGAAATAATCAAATGCTTTAAAAAGAATCAAGATAATAATGCACTTCTTCTTTTAAAGACAATTTGATACTTTAGTTGTAAGAGAAATATGCAATAAGAACCAATATATAATTTGTGTTGTTTACCCTGATATTATTAAATACTTCCTTAGAATATATGCAAAATTTAATTATAATGGAGAATTATGTGAGCGTTTTGTCAACAAGATTCACAATCTTTCCTTATGTTGATCCTAGAATTTTCTTATTAAGAGTGCATGAATAAATGTTTTTCTGCAAAAGTGCAAGAATCAGTCTCATATAATTCAAAGGCAATCATGAATGCATGTTAATTTAAGTTAACCAGAATTCTTGCTCAGTAATTATTTCACCACTACATCCTGGAAATACACTTTGTTATGCAGCAATGAGATCAAGGAAAATATTTGTAATAATAAATAAGAGATGCAGTTAAAACATCCATTGTTTACTTTAGTTCAACCTTTATGAAAATACATCCAAAAGCATTGATATTAAACTTAGACAATCAAAGTAGTAAAATAAAACTTGTGGAATGAAATTGAAAATTAAATGAGTGAAAGAAGAGCTATGAAATGAAATTGCAGAACTATAAATGCTTTAGTGCAAGCAGTGTTCTTGGACTGGCTACGTGCTTGGACTGGTTGCATGCTTGTACCAATCTTGCATAAATGAAATCAATCATGAACATAAAAGCTTATGTAAATTGAAATCAAATGCTTCTAAGCACTATGCAACATAAAATGCAACAAAGGAAATTAAGAGGTTTGGGGCAGCGAACTAGCTGGTGGGCCCAACCACCCAGCTCATTGCCCTTGCAGCAATTAAATCACAACCTTAAAACATTTAGGAGAAACAATAACTCATAATAGAATGCCAAGTAAATTCATATAAAAGTCTTGTTACAAAATTCATTGAATAATGCAGCGTTGCTCCAATCGTCCCCTCTAGGGATCATCCCACTGAGCACACATCTCCTCCCCTCCTACACAATCAAATCTGATTCCTTGTTCTCTAAAAAATGCAATGGGTATAATACAATTCTAGGGATCTCCATTTCCTATGCAGCTTTCATATTTATAACAACAGTGCTGCCCAAGTTTAGAATGGTTGTTTGAACTAACTTGGAACCAAAACAATGAAATCAAATTCCTACTAAGTTTTGGAGATAATACGACCATAAGCATTATAATTGTTGATAACTATTGAGATACCATTCACACAGTAGTCTTCTCTTTTTATAAATATGTTGCCTCCAATTTATTCAGATCAACCCATATGAGTTTAGAATTATGCAACAACAAAAGATTCGATGATTTCTGGTTTGCAACAGTTGATGCCAAGTCATGAAGTATTTTCTAGAAGGAAGAATATGCTGTTAAAAACCTTTGTAATTTATAGAAGGCAATTTTCTTGAATTCTGGAAAAACGGATATTTTTAACAAACTGCCTCCAAAGAACTATGTGTATCTTCTTAACCATTATGAATTTAGGAAAACTATTTGGAGGAAACCTAGTTTGTTATTTTTGCAACAATAATATCTCTCATAATTTTCTGGTTCAGCTCCATTTCCTCATAAATCATGCCCAAAACTAACTATTTGAAATCTAAGATCCTAAAATTCTAGAAAAACAATCTCTTTTTATAAAACCGCCTCAATCACCATTATGTAACTTTTATACCATTACGAATTTTAGAAATCTGTTTGGGGCTTAGTCAATTTTCTATACTAGGACAAAACCCCATGTTCCAGAATTTCTTTATTCGCCTTCACCTGCATAGAAATCAAGGCGGAAGTTGGTAATCGGGAAACTGCTGCGAATTTGGGGCTGAAGCATTAATTATTCCCTAAACATAAAT
This sequence comes from Pinus taeda, assembly GCA_000404065.3. Lineage (NCBI taxonomy): Eukaryota > Viridiplantae > Streptophyta > Pinopsida > Pinales > Pinaceae > Pinus > Pinus taeda. The sequence continues at coordinate 111,990 of APFE031202751.1, read as the reverse complement.
CTGTATGACCTGGGTGTATCTTAGCTTATGTTGAAGTGTTCAAACAACATTTTGAGCAAAAACCTCTTTCATATTCCCCTAGAAATGTATCAATGTATGAAAGCCCCAAATTGGTGCAGGCGTGTTGGTGCAAGCACATCTAGTCTAGGAATGTTGGTGCAGGCACAACTGTAAAATATGAATTGATGTAAGGATGTTGTATGATACAGGAAGGTGAATGCATGACCAAGTCTTATTGACATATGCATAGGAATGTCAAGGTCCATGCCAAGCTATCAAAACCAACAACATTAGTATCTTTGCACTGCTGGTACAAGAACTGCTAGTGCAGGAATGCTGGTACATGAACTACTAGTACTTGAATGTTAGCACCTGCCACAAAATATCCTAACATTAATGACATTTTGACATTAAATACTCTTCAAATTAACAAAACAAGAAGAGTTCATGGATCAACAATTGTCAGCTCTAAATGCCTCTAAATAATAATTTAATAATTTGTAAAAAGAATAATAATAATACAGACACTTAGTACAGGCATAAAATTACTCAGTGAAATCATAAAAATTTGGAAAAAATGGATCCTCAACGCTCCACCATGCTGCACTTCTTGCATATACTCATGCAATCTAAACCATAGGATCATAAAGGTAGGGGAAATGTTTTAAAAATCAAACTATGCTCTCTAACAAAAGTGTCAACAAGAAATCTCAACAAGGAAATATGAAGATATCATGGCATGTCATCATTTAAAGCATTCATCAAGTCTGCAACATTATGATTACCATGCCAACTAAAACCATATTACAATCCTAATGAAGATATCAAGTGCAGAAATGGTAAAATTTCAATGTAACAGATCAAGTATAGGAAAGCAATGCTTTGTACCAAACATTATGGAAAAAGTGTGTTGTACCTTTATGATAGACATCACATGCATGTTGTCCTGTCTCAAATGAACTCCTTGCTTGTCATAGATTTCTTTTTCAGAATTCGTTTTTCTGTCCAGAGTCTTATTAACATTCATGATAAAAAATCAAATCTTTATTGAAAAGACACAATTTTAAGAAAAATACCATGATATTCCTGCACCTAATAAAGCAATCTTGTACCTAGGTCATGTAGTGCTTATTTAGAGGCAACCATAATCAACACACATATTTTCCATAAACACTTGGTGAGCAATCATCGCTGAGTAATTCATCACTCTAAATACCATAAAAAATTGAGTAATGATACTAGAAAAGGGAAATAAAAATTGAACAAGATGACACCTTCCTAGACCAATCAACAAAAACTCTAAATTTTGTTGTCATCTAGATGCAAAAGTAAGTTTCTTCTTAATCCAGTACAAAGAATTACCTTTACTAAGGGTACCACATCATTAAATATTCCTAATTTTTGAAAAATAGAACTCAAATTATCATGCTCAAATCATCTTAAAATTGTTGTCCAAGAAATAAAATGATGAGTTTTAGGGAAAGAGAAAGATAACCAAGTCATAGTATGCAATTAACTTTAATACCACAAACATGGCCTTGCTGCTCGCAAGTGTCTATAACCTCGACATGGATGACTTTTAACCCAGTGAAATGCATGTGTCCCACTTACTAGATATAGATTCAGAGTTATCTTATTAAATTTAAGAATTAGAAGAGGCCACTGTCCTGGCTTGATATCCAGCTAATGGCAGTGCCACTAACAAGAAGTAACGTAGATGAATGGGCCGGCTCGTGAAGAGACTTCCTTTCTTCCATCTTTTCAGTTGAAATCCATTACTCTGGCTTAGTGACCATCACAATAATGTCATGCATGTTAGGTCCCATGATCATGGTAAGTTGGCTCATCACGAGACCTCCTATCCTCCCCCAAATCTTTTATAAATTCTGATTGTAATTAACTTTGAAGGTTACTTAATAAGTGGGGAGGCAAATCTACTCCTTAAGAGTACGTGATGGTGTGAAAATTGTTTAATGACTGATTATTACTGGCTAGCTCCTCCACCCTAAAGACTTATTAAAAATATCCCAGATAGTGACCGAAATATTCTTAAGTTAATAATGCTAGTGTTCTTATGAATAGCTTATTATGATCTTTACAAGAGTTGTCCACCATAGGGGGTTCTCCAATAGTACCTTCTAAGGGAAATTGAAAATATATATCTCAGATGAAAACTCATTAGAGTGATTAATCATGGTTACTTTTGCAAAATCATGAGGTATTAGGGTGAATCACAATCAATAAGATTTGTCATAGATGTGTGTGTAACAACCAATATGGATCAAAAGCAGTTTCGGTGGCTATGCTTTGGGAGTCAAAACCCTAATAGCATTTTTGCAACATCTTTATTCATGGAATTTCTTTATTCTTATACCCTACTCTACCCTAAGAAGCAGATGAATCCCTTTTAAGTATAGGAGGACTTCCAGTGCAACCAAGTGCACAACAAGAGGACAATCATATTCATGTTCAAATTTAGAAAGTACATGCGAGAAAATACGAGAAATCGAGGTACCAAATGCATTAATTGATGTGATGCTACAAATTGTTGAATGGTAAGGGGGGGATGAATATTGACAGTCATCTGAAACCAAGATTCTATGGGATCCATATACTTTTTGGTCATTTGATTCATGGGAAACATCTAGTGCATCATGCAAATCCTCTAATTTTCTTTGTTCATCCTCTAAAGTGCAGGCTGGATCAGGTTGGTTTTCTTCAGTCTCTACTTCTAATGGCTTCTCCTCATCAAGCATGATCCATAGCTTCTCGGTCTCCCTAGGAAGATCTTCTGGTTCTTCATGATTCTCTTCTTCTAGAGGAGTAGACCAATTTCTAATCGATGCCAAGATGTGTTCTTTATGTGAAGCAGAGACCCTAGCTTCTACTAGAATTTGAGATAGTTCTTTGAATAAAATCACACTTCCTGGCATTTTCCTGCTAGATGGAAAGTATTGTCAACACCTGGATTTAGAGCGGGGGGTTCTTTTAGCACCTAAAAAACTCAAAAGATTAATTGCAGTAAAAAGAAGAAACCAAGATTGTAAACTAAGTAAATCACACTTGCAGAAATTAAATAACCTCTATTGCAAGAAAAAAAGTAACACACTTTGCAGTAAAGGAAATTGCTCATAAAAAAACTCAATTGCGGTAAATCAAGCATCACAATTTGCATAAAGAAAAAATACTCCTAAAAACTAATATGTTGTAAAATAAACAAATCAGGCATCACACTTTGCAGTAAAGGAAATCACTCATTTGGAGAAAGGAAAACCTAGCTTGTGAGCTCTCTCAAAATTTATTCCATTATGGTTCAGCAAGCAAGGGGAATCTCATTAATCTAGAAATTCAATTACGAAGGAAAGGGAAAAAAATGATAAATTGTTGAGGCCTTATCCTACAACGCCTCCCCAACAATGACACCAAAATGTCAAGTGGTATAAATGCAAGATTTACACCAACATTTAATTTGTCAATCTGGGTAAGTAAACTTAGAGGTGTAGCACAATATATTCCAGAATACGACCTCAGGGATCTGTCAAATAAAACCCAAGTTTTTACAAGAAATTCAAAAGAAGCATCATTCAAGAAAAAGGAACAGGACTCTTCGAAAGCAAAGTAAACACATTCCAGGAATCTAATTCTAGCTGCTCTTCTGAGTTGAGTTGACTCCTGCAGTAAGTCTTCCTCAATTGTCCAGGGGACAAAGGAATGTAGGCCCTATTCAAAAGAATATGATTAAAGAAATAAAGAATGCAAAACATCTTAAAAATTACTGCTATGTTGCAAGCATGAAATTAAACTAGAAATCATGCATCAACTTCATTCCAACTAATCGAAGGAAATAATCAAATGCTTTAAAAAGAATCAAGATAATAATGCACTACTTCTCTTAAAGTCAATTCGGTACTTTAGTTGTAAGAAAAATATGCAATAAGAACCAACATATAATTCGTGTTGTTTACCCTGATCTTATTAAATACTTCCTTATAATATATACAACATTTAATTATAATGAAGAATTCTGTGAGTGTTTTGTCAACAAGATTCACAATCTTTCCTTATGTTGACCTTGGCATTTTCTTATTAAGAGTGTAGGAATAAATGTTTTTCTACAAAAGTGCAAGAATCAGTCTCATATAATTCTAAGGAAATCATGAATACATGTTAAGTTAAGTTAACTAGAATTCTTGCTCAACAATTATTTCACCATTGCATCCTAGAAATAAACTTTGTTATGCACCAATGAGATCAGGGAAAATCTAAGTAATAAAAAATAATAGATGCAGTTAAAACATTCACCATTTACTTTAGTTCAACCTTTATGAAAATACATCCAAAAGAATTGATATTAAACTTAGATAACAAGATAAGTAAAATAAAACTTGTGGAATGAAATTGAAAATTAAATGACTGAAAGAAGAGTTATGAAATGAAATTGCAGAACTAGAAATGCACTAGTGTAGGCAGCGTGCTTGGACTGGCCGCGTGCTTGTACCGATCTTGCATAAATGAAATCAATCATCAAAAGAAAAGCTTATGTAAATTGAAATCAAATACTTCTAAGCATTATGCAATGCAAAATGCAGCAAAGGAAATTATGAGGTTTGGGGTAGCAGACTGGATGGTGGGCCTAACCACCCAGCACGTTGCCCTTGCAACAATTAAATCATGCCCTTAAAACATTTATGAGAAACAAGAACTCATAATAGAATGCCAAGTAAATTCGTATAAAAGTATTGTTACAGAATTCATTGAATAATGTAGCGCTGCTCTAGTGGTCCCCTCCAGGGAGCATCCCATTGGGCGCGCCGCTCCTACCCTCATACAAAATCAAATTTGATTCCCCGTTCTTTGAAAATGCAATGGGTATAATACAATTCCGAGGATCTCCATTTCATATGTAGCCTTCATATTTATAAAAACGGTGCTACCCAAGTTTAGAATGGTTGTTTAAACTAACTTGGAACCAAAACAATGAAATCGTATTCCTACTAAGTTTTGGAGATAATACAACCATAAGCATTATAACTGTTGACAATTGTTGAGATACCATTCACGTGACAATCTTCTCTTTTTATAAATATGTCGCCTCCCATTTATTCGGATCAACCTATATCAGTTTAGAATTATGCAACAACAAGTTATTCAATGATCTATGGTTTTCAACAGCCGATGCCAAGTCATGAAGTATTTGCCAGAAGGAAGAATACATTGTTAACAACCTTTGTAATTTATAGAAGGCAATTTTCTTGAATTTTGGAAAAACGGATATTTTTAACAAACTGCCTCCAAAGAACTCTGTGTATCTTCTTAACCATTATGAATTTAGGAAATTTGTTTGGAGGAAACCTAGTTTGTTATTTTTTTAACAATAACATCTCTCATAATTTTCTGGTTCAGCTCCATTACCTCGGAAATCGTGCCTGAAACTGACTGTTTGAAATATGAGATCCTAAAATTATGGAAAAATAGTGTCTTTTCATAAAACTGCCTCAAAAACTGTTATGTAACTTTTATACCATTACGAATTTTAGAAATTTGTTTAAGTCTTACTCAATTTTCTATACTGGAACAAAAACCCATGTTCCATAATTTCTCTATTCGCCTTCACCTGCACATAAATCGAGGCAAAAGTTGGCAATCTAGAAACTACTACGAATTTGGGGCTGAAGCATTAAGTATTCCCTAAACATAAATATGTATGACTTGGGTGTATCTTAGCTTATTTGGAAATGTTCAAACAACATTTTGAACAAAATCCTCTTTCATATTCCCCTAGAAATGTGTCAATGTATGAAAGCCCCAAATTGGTGTAGGCATGTTGGTGCAGGCACAACTGGTGCAGGAATGTTGGTGCAAGCACAACTGTAAAATATGAATTGATGCAGGGATGTTGTATGATACTGGAAGGTGAATGCAAGACCAAGGCTTGTTGGCATATGCATAGGAATGTCAAGGTCCATGCCAAGCTATCAAAACAAGTAGCATTAGTATCTCTACATTGTTGGTACAGGAACTGCTGGTGCAGGAATGTTGGTACAAGAACTGCTAGTACAGTAATGTTAGCACCTACCACAAAAGAGCCTAACATTAATGACATTTTGACATTAAATACTCTTCAAATTAACAAAACAAGAAGAGTTCATGGATCAACAACTGTTAACTCTAAATGCCTATAGATAATAATTTAATAATGTGTAAAAAGAATAATAATGATTACAGACACTTAGTACAGGCATAAAATTACTCAATAAAATCATGCAATTTTGGACAAAATGGAGGCTCAACAATAGTGAAAATGCCACAATGACATGTTTGGAGCAGCGAAACCCTAGAATCCAAACATTTGATACCAAATGTTATGCAACCAGCTCATAAAATAGAAGAAAAGATAGATCAACGACTTCAAAATTAGCCTCTTCAAGGGGGCAACCTCCTTTACATTACACAAATTAACAATTCTTTGATGATACAAATGACAAAACCTCCTTTCTCTATATAGGAGTCTAAGGGGTCACAATATAATCAAAGTTGATATAACAATAATAATATAAGGGCACAACAATAACAATAATGGGCTTCTATGGGGCACACTAATAACAATATGGGGACAATAGGAGCACAACAATTATAATAAGCACTACAATGGCAATAGTAATGGGGGAATCCCTAGTATTATAGGGACCTAAAATTAAATCATTGATAAATACACATAGGCATCAAGACACTTACCTCATGATACATCTCACATTGTCAAGATTAAAATTTTATTTTAATTATTATTAATTATAACAATAATTTACATATATATACACATTTGAAAAAACATTTTACAAGATTCTTAATCATGTAGATTAGCCCTACTTTACCATGGACAATTTTAACTTGCAAACAAGCTTTGCTACATTACCATGGACTGATATAATGGCTTATTAATACTACAAACCCAAAAATATATAACTCATGCTTATATGACACATTTTCATGTGATATTTTTATTTTTAATTAAAAAGGTAAAAGGACATAGCTACTTTTAAAATAAATCTCAACTTTCCATCTCTAACTATTACAAAGAATATTTTACGTTATTTTATATAGTTTAAATCCCTACTATCTATCTAAAAATTATTGATAGTTAAATTAAATTTTTATAAGTCATATTCCAAAATAGACACGGTTTTTAACATAATAAAAAATTATAATTTAAAATATAATTAAATAGAAATTAAAACAACTTATATTTTAAATTATATTTAAATTGTTTCCAAAAAAAAATTATGTCTATTCATTTATAAAAAACATTAAATAAAAATTATATATATGTGCGGAAATGAAGCACAAAAGATAGAGAGTTATATGTGTTCTTAGTGAAGCATAAATTATTTAATTCATATAAATTAAGTTTTTATGAAATTTTAAATTAAAATTTATGAAAAGAAATTGAGGATGAAAATGAAATATAAAATTTATGTTATTATGCTACTGCTAGTAAATTTATCTTTATGACTTCATAGTGGGTATGTGATTGAAAAGTCAAAGTGGTACAAGTAATGTGTTATGACATTGTAAATATCTATTTTGATTAATAATAGGAATGTGTGTGTGTTATTTTTGAAAATATATTAAAGGCTATCATGTGAGATTAGACTCCTAAGTGCCAAGAAAACAGTTGGAATTAGTTATGTCCAAAAAGGGGCAAAAACAAAACAAGAAAAATCCTCTTTTTTTCCATATAGATGAACTATTGGCTAAAATAGACCACCAAATATTTTATGATTGGAGATAATGTCATGGGTGTAAATTGTGTAAATAACTATGGGAGATAAAAGAAATTAGATAAAAATAAAGGGACAATGGGAGAGAAGGGCTCGACCTAAACCCGAAAATTAATAGGATGTTTCCAAGGGTTAAGGAGGTGTGAACTAAGAAAGAACTTATGAATTGTTCTCCTGGAAATGAGTAGTTGGAGCTCTGGGGGACTACTAGAAATATATTTCACAGTTGAGAGGAATGTGGAAACCTTTAATATATTTCCAAGAAAACTTTAGGTAAGCATGTGAATTTCTGAATAATTATGTGATTAATCATGTTATTGTTCTTGTTCTAGATTATGAAAGGATGGAATATGATGTTATTATGGTTTTAAATGATTCAAGGTATTCTGGGAGAATGAATAGAAAAACCCTATTAATGTTTTGTGAGTTAAATATATGTATATAGATGTGTATGTATTTGTTTTATTTATATTACAAGAAAACTAGATATTAGAAGTATAAAGTATCTCCTTTGTTGTGGAGGAGTGGGAAATAATCCTATTTAGGGACCAACCTTGGCATCCACTCTGTAGGTGGATATGAAAAAGAAAACTAGATAATTATGTTTTAAGGAAAAAGATATATCCATGTGATAAGGAAGGACGCTATGCATACAGTATGTATCTAGACATTAACTCATTCATGATATTAAAATTGAATTTTGGTAATTGTAGATTAGATAACTATATGTATATAAATATAGTATTATGGAAGTAAAAAAGAATTATTATAAGGTAGTAAGCAGTATATTTGGTAACTTTAAGAGGATATTTTTATTTTGTTTTATTTTTATCTTTATTATTATTATTTAAAAGTGATGGTGAATATTCTCATGTGTATATAATATAACTATTTAAGATAAATATATATTAAAAAGTTTCTCTACTGTAATTGAGACTTATTTTTAGAATTATTTTAGACTCTATGTCGAATAAAATAAATGTGCTTTTACAGTAATACTGGATTCTATTTCAAATAAAATAAAATAAAATAAAAAGAAGAAATATAAAACTTTTTCCACTAACCATACTAAAATTAACAATAACCATACTAATTCTATCGTGCATAACAATGTTCTTGGTTCATGCACAATCTAAAAGTTGTAAAGAATCTAAAAGTTGTAAAGAATAGAACATATTGAAAATAATGAGATATTTCCAAGTATGGAGTGTAACTTTTTGTATTTTGTTAAGCATAGAAGTTTATGGCCAAGGAAGCTTGAAATTTCAATTTTGAAGCTTGAAGCTCAAAATATTTAATTTAAGGTGATACTTTCATTCAGATAGAATTGTAAACATGACTAATAAGAGAGAATGGTTTGAAAACTTAAGGGTGCAATTTATGGGTTAATCAATTATGTTTAGTCAAGGTCACATTCTTGATATAAATGATGAAGGGAAGCTCGATTAATATTAAATAATAGAAAAGTACATGATATAAGAGGTGTAATATCCTTTGGATTTGAAGAAAAAAATATTACCTTGTTGAAAAGGATAAATGACCCAATAAATGTTACTAAGGAGTTCTCTCTAGTATGAGAACCTCACACCATTTGGAGTAAGCGACCCATCTAGAGTATAGTAATTTTTGTTTTAATATTTTTATGAGATATAGATGATCATCATAGCATGTGGATGCAATATCTAAGATAAAACTAACTAAATGAAAAAATTCAGTTAAACTAAGCTAACTAACAATTAAGAAGTGATTATTTGATAAGCATACAAATGCACAGTCAATGAAACAGTTAGGTGATATCTAAAACAATAATGAATGTTTAACTTACGAGGAAAAAAATCCAAAACAACCATTATTTTGATCTAATAAGTGTTCATTAATAAATTTTCAAAAAATGAAACATTAAACATCCGAGAAGAAGATATATATCCCATACATTTGTTTGTGGCCTAGCAGCAAAACATCTCACAATATACACACATAAATGAGCTTGTTTAATAATATTCTAAAACAAATACATGATCCATGTGGAAATAAACCTTCGACAAAGTCTTAGAGGGGGGTTATAGCATGGAATTGAGGTCCAAGGTGGCACTACACAAGAGTTTAGAAGCTTAAAACCAAGTTACAAGGCTAATTGCAAGGAAATAACATTAGGCTAAAGGTAATTGGGGCACTATAGCACTAGCTAGAGAATGAAGGGGTTGTCACACTACCTCAAAAATGTTGGCATTATGACTAATGTGTTGTCCTTGATGGCAAGCTACTTGATGAGTTGTATTTTGACAGAAACCTACTTGATGGAGATGTCAAGAGGATGTGTCTACATGTAACATAGAGTTTTGTCAAAGGCATATCGGCTCAAAGACAAAGGATTGATGAAGTTGAAATTTCAAGAAGTATATGCGGGTTCTGTTAAGAAAAATTGTGTACACACGCGTGTATGAAGAAGGAAAGGCACGTGTAGTTTCCGCACCATGGTATTCTAAATACCAGGGATCTTACTATGGTATTGATCCCAACAAACAAATATTTGATCTCGTCTAAGAATATCATTAACATTAGTATGGTTTTCACCTGTGGTATTAGATAAGGGCTAAGCTATATAAGGAGATGAAGATCAAAGTGGTAGAGGTGTGCAAGTGATGAATATTTTTCATGAATAGTTAGATGTGAAGAAAGTGTGCATGCAATGGGCTATTATAGATTTGTTTTGATCTAAAACTAAGTATGCACCCGAGATTTTGATGATGGATAAGATCCAATAGATCTCAAATGACAATATTGATTATGGGTTGATTTGATCAGTGATGATAGTGTCTTTACATGTTATTTTTTGTGTGTATCGAGATCTGGGTATGTGTGAAGTTCTGTGATGCAATGAAGGTTTGTGCCAGTAATTACAGATCTATACGCGGGTTTGATGACCTAAAAGACACATACAAACACAGGTTTTGATATTGAGAGGTAGCGTATATATTTAGATCTATACGCAGGTTTGATTCTAGAGAAGCGCGTACACACGCAGAAATTCTTTGAGGAAAGCGCGTATATAAAATAGGGTTTCGCTAAAAAAGATGTCTAATCAGTTTAATCAGTCTTGTTGTGTTTCTATTGTCTGTCAATGAAGTCTTACTTAATGATCTAGGATTAATGATGATGTTTCGATTGAGGATTGATTGATTGAAGAATGATGAAGCCACTAGTTGTTTGTGATTGAAGATCAGGGATGGTTCTGTGATTATTCCATAATGATGCATTGATTCTCTGTATGATTTAGTGTTTGTTTCAGAGTGACAGAGGTTTAGTTTTAGGGTTCAATGTTTTGATATTTGTATGTGGGTATGCTTCAAGGAAGTCACATATATACGCGAGTTTTCTACAAAAACGTAGTGTTTATATTTTGATAATTTATTGATCAGGGATTTCAGTTGATTAAATAAGGTGATGTAGTGTCTAGGTTCAGTATTTGTACTCTAGTTACAATGATCTAATTGTGTTAGTTGTTTGAGAATAAGTTGATTGAGTTGGGTTTCATTTCATTCAATGATTGATTCAAAGATTGGTTGTTTCAATTCATGATTGACTGATTTGTTGCAGTGATCAGTTTCATTTTGATATTTGGTTTTTGGGCTTAAATGATGGTAGTGGGTCTAGTCTAAAAATTTGATGAAACATGGCGTACAAGTTGTGATGTTTTGTAACATGTGGATCGAGTATGAAATTCTATGAAACATGATCCATGGAGATGTTCATGGTTGGAGCCTTCAATGAGGGAGTTGAAGCTTCCTTCCAATGGTTGCTGGTAAATCAGATCAGGGGGTTGGAGTTCCCTTCCAGTGGGTGTCGGTGAACGAGATCAGGGGGTTAGAGTTCCCTTCCAGTGGGTGTTGGAGAATGAGAGAAGGTTGTATCCTTATGCAGGTGGGTGCCTACATGCTGGTATGAGTCTATGCTAGTATAAGATTGTAAGAAGGTTTTCTTTATAATAAAATAAAGGCAGACGAAAGCAACGATGTTTTTTTCCCACATTGGGTTTCCACCTAAAAATCCAGGTGTTCATGTGCGTTGATATGTTTATTATGTGTGATGGTTTATTTTGTACTTACTACACATGGTTAATGTTTATTTAATTATTAACGAAGTACTGATGCACACGCTCAAGATAAATAGATGATGAACTAATTGAAAAGTAAGTTTACTAGATATACGCTAGTTGTTTGAATAAAAATCGTGTACATACACGGGTTCCCTTCAGTAAAGTCACATACAAAAATGTGGATATGAAATTAAAA
>APFE031202751.1:87704-99423 GCA_000404065.3 Pinus taeda | reverse complement strand
TTTTTTTCTCAATAATTGTTATCAGAACAAGTTCTTCAGAAGAAGCTTGATCGCTTAAAGGAGATCCATCAAGACGATGGGAAAGAAGCAAAAGAAGAAAGTAACTCAAATGAAGAAGGTAGCTCACGGAAACTATGACAATGAAGATTGTATATAATGTGCACTAATATATGGAAGCAAATATTTAGATTCAGAAGCACCCCACTTTGTATTGAGTAAGAATGAACTTGACAAAGTGAATAATTATCAAGTAGTAGTTTTTGTTCCACTTGTGATCCATTTCCATGTTCATGTAATATTGAAGATAGTGAATATGATAGCGAATCAACTGAATTTTCTCTTATGGGAAAAAGTGAATGTAATCTAATGGCCCTAGAAGTAGAGGTTAAAGGCTCACAGATAAAATCAGAGATCAACAAAACCTATTTGATCAAATGGATTGTACCTACAAAGAAGAGATTACCAGGTTAAAGAGTCAGTTGCAAGATGAAAACAAAATAAGGAAGCAGTACAAGGAAAAGGAACATCAATGTCATACATTGAAGGATGAAGTAACATCATTAAGAAATAAAGTGAATGAAAAGGATACAACAACCAAGGAACTTAAGGAAAGAACCAATTACTATGAAGGACTTGAAGCAGAAATCATTTCTCTCAAATCTGATCTTGAAAATTCAAACAAATGATATGAGGAGACTCTTCAATTATTCGAATAACAAGACAATGGGTTTAAGAAGGAAATCATTAAGTTAAGAACTCAATTGGAAAAGACTAGAGGTAAAAAATAGGTTGAGGTAAGTATTTTAGAAGGTAAGTTAGAAAAAAAGGATAAGCAGTTGAGATTTCAAGATAGCTCAAAGATATTGGAAAATATCCTTAATCAAAGGTCTCCCTTCATCAAATCTAGTCTTGGAATTCTTGAAAATGAAAAAGAAGAATATATCTCACAAGCTTGTGCAAGTAATCATAAATCTATCAAAGAAAATTCTAAAAAAGCAGGTAAAGAAGTGAACAATCAATTAATCCAACAACCAAAGAAAGAAAATCTTCAAAGGAAAACATTTTCTCCTAACTATAGAAGTAACAATCACAAGAATGTTGAATGTTTTATCTATCATAACTTTGGACATGTTGCAGCCAACTGCAGAATTATATTGTTTCAATCTAAATCAAATAGCCACTTTACAACAAGATCAACTCCTAGACATAAAGGATGGTTTTATGAATATTTCTTTTCTTTTAACTCATTTGGGCATAAGGCCACTGATTGCAGGTTCAATATGCAAAATAGAATGAGGAGATGGAATAAGTTATAGCACATGGGTAGAAAGTGTAAACAAATTTGGAGGAAGAAGGAACATTAGTCATAAAGGTAGGGAATATTGACCCTCCTGTGGTCCATTCTTTTAAAGGTTTACTTCTCACAGTGATCATAGAAGTGATGGAGGTACATGACCTCATGAGAACATAAGATGATTATCAAGTCCTTAGTCTGAATGATGTATAATCTCAAGGGGAGTAATACGTGTTTTGTCTTGATGATGATTCCCATGATTTTTATGATATTCATGTTGCTTATAAAACTGGTAGTGCATCCTGGGTGTAGTAACAGTGAATAGGTACATACAGTGCAGGCTCAGGGGGAGTCGAAGTTAAGAAATTTTAGTATTTCACTTTTTTTACATAGATCCTATGAAGACAAGTTCCGTACATATGTGCGTTCTGATCTGAATAGTCATGTATGTTTTTCTATGATGAAGAAACAGTGGGACAGGCTTAGGAAAAGGGTCTGATATGCTTCATACAATTATTATTTGGCTTTCTTTTTATGATGATTAATGGTTACAGTCTGTTGATGTTATTTAGAAGTGGTTTTGGCTTTTATAATTTTTTGATGGATTGATGGATAACTGATTGATGAAGATACTTTCATGTCCTAACTGATGGATGAGTTGATATGATTTGATCTAATAGTGAATAGTTGGCACAGGTTACGAAATTTTCTTTGCTTCTAATATGTATTGTTGGCATTATGTTTTCTTTAGAATTCCTTGGTACGTAATGATGCTTATCAACAGTGATGATATATTGTGCTATGTTGTTGTCATGGGTTGCCTATGATGACATCGTGGATGATACTTATATATTTCTTGAGCCACATAGTTGTTGTGATGTTACTGATCATATTTATAGAAGATTCCTTTAATGATGCATATGGTACATATGTTATGAGTTCAAGAAGATAAACAAATCTTGAGTATACAACCTCATTATTTGATGATGATAAGTGTCACTCATTACTTTTATGTTGTTCTCATTATGCCTTCAAAGATACATAAATTGCATATGGTGTAATTAGGGATGAGGATTCCTATAGTGCTTGGCTCTCACATGGTATATTGTTGCTTTTGATGGTATCAAGGAGATAAGTTACTAAAAGAGTTTGACAAATAATTGTGAGCTCATGGTTTATTTTTCTCATTGATGAGAAGCTAGATACATACTACTATTGCTATGATGGATGAATTATAGATAAGGATCTTATGGATGATTACTTAAGTTTCATGTTTATGAAGAGATGTCGGTTTGATATTTCATCTTGCATGAATAAAATGGGCCAAGAGAATGGTGTTACTACAGGTTTCATGAATACATGTCATACTTAGTCACATATTGATGATGTTAAGGAATGATGATACTTATCCCTATCTTACTTTATGGTGATATGTTTGGTTCTCAAATATGTTGATTGATGCATGAGTTGCTAATCATGGTTGATTCTTATCAGATGTGGGATGTTCGAAAACTCCCTAGTGATGATACATTTATGATGTGTTTGGGGTTGTTGTGGAAAGAACATGTAGACCTTGCTAAGATTATTTGATGATGATGTTATTGTCATGGAAGATTCCTATGGTGCTTACATGAGCTGCATGTAAATGATATGGTCCAAATGATTTTGTGAAGATATGGTTATTGATATTTTACTACTATATCTGTTGGATGATACTTGGAGAAATTGCATATGCTTGGTTGATGCATGAAAATATTTATTGCTTTGATGAATATTGATTGAGGCTATTCCCACTAAGGGAAAAATCAAGTTGTCCTTGATAAGGTCAAGAGGATGAGTTGATAACAGATCCCTATGGAAAATCCTATGCTACATACTTGGTCACAAGTTGATGATATTAAAGCTACATTGTCTTATCTTGCAGATTGAAGTGCATGTTGTTGTTCATTGTTGTTATTGATAGATGTTTATTGAACAGATCCTATATGGTGTATGATGTTTTTTATAGACTATCTTGGTATTGTTACCTCACTATAGAGGTATTTGGTCTTTGTTATACATGTCATATCTGTCATTTGATGTAAATTTCATGATGTAATCACTGTAAAATTCAGTCATGTATGGACTATTGTGGACAAGTATTTTTGGGCATATGATGTAATTTGTAACCCCATTGTGATTGGGTGATTGATTTCATAATATGTAAACCCATTGTGGTTGGGTGATTGATGTAAGTTTGATTCTTTGATGATAGGAAAATTCATATGCAACTGACTCACAGAGTCATGTCTTTTATTGTACATCCTTTAGAAATTTCAACATGTGCTTAGTGGGAGATTAGATTTATAGCACTCATATCAACAAAGGAAGAGAAGCCTTCATTCAATCTTGGTCAACCCTTTTCCCTTGATGTCAAAGGGGGGAGTAACTTGGTGTTTGAAAATCACGGTGCTTAGCTTGATGAGTTTTACAAGTATATATAGGTTGTGGTGACCAAACACCAATGTGGTTTCCATCAATTCCAAAGGGGGAGATTGTTGGTATTACGAATGATGTGTTTTCCTTGATGGAAACCTACTTGGTGAGTTGTCTTTTGATGGAAACCTACTTTATGGAGATCTCAATAGGATGTGTTTACATGTAACAGAGAGTTTTGTCAAAGGCACAACAGTGCAGAGATAGAGGATTGATAAAGTTGAAATTTCATGAAGTATATCTGGGTTCTGTAAAGAAAATACATGTACACATGCGGGTATGAAGAAGGAAAGGCATGTACAGTTTTTGCACCATGGTATTTACATGTGGTATTGAGCCCAACAAATGGATATTTAATCCCATCTAAGAATACCATTGGCATTAGTATGGTTTTGGCCTGTAGTATTGGATAAGGGATAAGCTATATAAGGAAATGAAGATCAAAGTGGTAGAGGTGTGCAAGTGATGAATATTTTTCATGAACAGTTAGATCTGAAGCAAGGGTGCATGTAATGGGTTATTCTTGATTTGTTTTGATCTAAAACTAAGTATGCACCTTGGAATTTTATGATGCATCGGAGATAATAGATCTAAAATGAAAATGTTGATTATGGGTTGATTTGATCTGTGATGATAGTGACTTGAAATGTGATTTTTCCGTATGTGTCGAGATATGGGTATGTTTGAAGCTTTATGACGTAGTGAAGGTTTGTACCAATGATTATAGATCTGTATGTGGGTTTGATAACCTGAAAGTCACATACACATGTGGGTTTAATACTGGTAAGTAGTGTATATATTCATATCTATATGAGGGTTTGATTTTGGAGAAGCACATACACACATGGAAATACTTTGAGGTAAGCGAGTATATAAACTAGGGTTTTGCTGAAAAAGATGCTTGATCAGTTTAATTATTCTTGTTATGTGTTTGTTGTCTATCAATGAAGTCTTACTTGATGACATGGGCTTAATAATGATGTTTTCATTGAGGATTGATTAATTGAAGAATGATGAAGCTACTAGTTATTTGTGATTGAAGATGAGGGATGTTTCTCTGATTATTTCATAATGATGTAATGGTTATGTGTTTGATTCAGTGTGTGTTTCAGAGTGACAGTGGTTCAGTTTGAGGGTTCAATGTATTGAGATTTTTTTCCAATGGAAAAATTCAGTAATTTTCATTAAATTTAGAAAATTACATATAGTAGATGCCATTGGCATTGATGTATGTGCATACAATAACCACCTCACAGGGTGCTGTATCAGAGCATTATACAAAAAGAGAGCAAAAAACACATATATGTGTCTGGTTGATTTAACCTGTTCGAGATCTCATAGGATCCATTTGCATATATTCTAATATTCCTAGTTATGTACAGTTCCCATTGGGACAAAAAGTTCATTAAAGATGTCTGTCGGGACTGTTGTCCCATTGTTCTTGCTGATCCATGTATGGCCTATGATAATACATGTGTTCTTCATTCCCTTGCTGCTCCACAATTAGCCATTTGCCTCTGGGAAGTATCGAGGCCTCTTTGGATAATTTGTCAGCCTCACTGTTATGTTCTCTGTAGATGTGTAAACAAGAGAACTGATTAAATGCTGCTTTGAGTGTGAGAGAATCATATAATAAATTGCTGAGCGTGTGTGTATGACATATAGAGGCATTATTGATCCAATTTACAACCATCATTGAATCCCCAAATATATTAAGATTTGTATGCTGATGAGTTAATGCGAAATGCAGTAGATTCCGAATGGCAGAGAGCTCAGCAAAGTTATTTGATCCTCTGCCGAGTCCCATTTTTACAAGGTATCTGTGATGCTCATTTATATGCAATATAAAACCACCTCCACAACCCGCTTGATTTGCTGCCCCATCGAAGAAGGCCCACGGGGTCGATTTATCAATAAGGGGCGGTGCCTGTATCATCCTGGCTCGAGAAGGGGGAGGTTCAGGTATTTCTTGGTACACGGCGATGATGGTGGCTTCAGTTCGGGTCCAATTTACAGCATGATCCTCGAATATAATTCGATTCCTAGCTAGCCAAATGAACTAGGTTGCCACGAGGGGAAGGTTTAGGAGTTTTGAGTCCGGGTGGCAATGGGTCCAGGCTGTCTATGCACCCGTGAGATCCTCCCCAAGCCAGTTCCCCACTCTTCCCAGATGAGTGCGAATGTTGTTCCAAAGTGAGTGAACAGCCAGACAGTGGCGGAATATATGATCCGAGGTTTCCGATGCCGCCTTGCAGAATGTGCACCAGGAGGGGCCATAGATGGCTTTGCGAGTGAGGTGTTCGCCCGTGGGGACGGTACCTTTGAGTGCGCACCAGAAAAATAATCTGGAGCGAGGTGGAGCATTTAGCTTCCAGATGATATTCCACCATGTAGGCAAAGGATCAGGTATTCTGTGAGAGATGAGTGCTCTATATCCAAACTTTGGTGCGTATATACCATTGTCCGCCTTACACCAGATAAGTTCATCAGGTCCCTGTTTGATGCGGATATGGGATTTGGATAATGCAAGGATATATTCGCTCCATTCCTGATGCCACTGCGGGGGGAGGTCAAGTTGCTGAGCCGTTTTCCAAGCTTGGGAGAATATGTCTGAATGCAGATGATCAACAATATGGGCAAAATGCCGGATGTCTCTGTTATGAAGGTGTGCAATGAGATCACGGTTGAGAATGCGTCTGCCCCCACTGTTAATCCATGGATCTAGACCATTCCTGCCCAGCGTACCATCATTTATTCTCCATACTAGGTTATCACGGATGAGGGGAAGGGAGTGTATCAGGGCCTTCCAGATTGATGAGCATCCCTTCGATGTCCATGATGGTAGTCTAGCCCAATCCATAATGTTCAGGGGCCAGATGTATTTGTGATAGGAGACTTGTGCCCAGAGGTTTTGACTAGTTAATAGGGTCCATCCCATCTTGGCGGCAAGAGCAATTGTGAAATCAGGAAGTTCCTTTAGACCCCAACCACCCCATTTTTTGGGCAAGGTGATCTTCTTCCAGCTGATCCAAGCAAATATTCTTTTTTCTTGATTTCCATTCCAGAGGTATCTATTGCACATTTGTTGGAGTCGCCCTAGGATATTCCTCGGTATCCACACAAGTGCCATCCAAAAAACCGGGGTAGCCTCTAAGACGGATTTAATCAGCACCAATCTGCCAGCCCAGGAGAGGAATCTGTAGCTCCAGCCTATGAGTCTTTTCTCCAGTTTGGCAACCAACCAGACCCAGTCAGCTATTCTTTGACTAGTAGGCTTTAGTTTGAATCCCAAATATTTAAGACCTCTATCCAGAGGGAGAACATTGTAGGGGAATGCCTAGAGAGCAAGTTGGGATTCCTGTACCAAAGTGCGAGTGCAGGTGATGGTTGATTTCATCTGATTTGGAAGCATACCTGTAGCTACAGAGAATAGTATCAGGATCTTTGAGAAAGACCGCGAGTCTCGAACACTGCCATCAAGAAGGATGGGAACATCGTCCACGAAGAGTAGATGTGTGAGAGAGCATAGCTCGGATATGCGAAGGCCCCGGATATCTCCAGATCTCTTAGCAGATTCCATGAGTCGGCTAAGTCCTTCCATGACCAAAAGGAAGACTAGGGGAGATAGGGGGAAACCCTGTCTCAGTCCCCTTTCGGAGTGGAAAAAGGGGGAGGCCGAGCCATTAATGAGTATGCTGAATGTAGGGGAGGTTATGCAGGCCATGATCCAAGAGATGTAGGCATGAGGGAAACCCAGGTGGATTAGGATCATCTTGATATAGAGCCAGCTGACCTGGTCGAAAGCCTTAGAGAGATCAATTTTGAGAAGGATGGCTTTTAGGTGCTTGGACCAAATGGAGTGAATTGCTTCTTGGGCCAGACCTATGGCCTCATGGATCTGCCTAGATTCGAGGAAAGTGAATTGTTGCAGGGCAATGGATCTGGAGAGGATAGGTCTAAGACGATTAGCAATAGTTTTGGAGATGATTTTGTAGAGGCAGTTGCACAGGGATATAGGCCTGTAATCATCGAAGGATTCAGGGGTGTCAGATTTAGGGATGAGAGCAATGAAGGTAGAATTGATGGCATGGTAGATGGATCCTGTAGTCCTGCTCTCCTCGACCACGCCCAGAAGATCCTGTCCCAGAACATCGAAGAAGGCTAAATAGAATTCGATGGTCCAACCATCCGGGCCAGGGCTCTTATCCTTTTTGAACCACTTCAGTACACCTTCCAGCTTCTCTGCCGACACCGGATTATTTAGATCCTCCACATCATCTTCCTCCACAAATCTCAGAAAGTGATTTGCCACATTAATGATATCAGGCAGATTGACCTCATGGGGACACTTGTATAGATCCCTGAAATGGGAGGTTCCCAGATGAGCGAGCTTTTTAAAAGTATCTGCTATTTGACCATCAGGTGTAGGGAGCTTCCAGATAGTGTTTGTTAATTTTCTGCTCTTGGCAAAACTGTGGAAGAATTTCGTGTTTGCATCCCCGGCTTGAATCCATAATGCCCTACTCCTCAGTCTTGTGGACTCCTCTCTCTCTTTGAGGATCTTTGCTTTTTGATTCTCTAATTCGATAAGCCTGCATTTATCTACTGCTGTTAAAAACCCCAACCCCCTTTCATCAGTGAGAGAGCATATCTCAGCTTCAATATGGGTAAGTTGAGCAATGTCACGGGCCTGTTTCTCCTTTGCCCAAACAATAGATATGTGTATAATTTCAGAGAGATTCCTGCAGAACCCTTTAGCAAGAGATTCTGAACTATCAATAGGATGAGCAGACTAGTAGTCGGTAATCATCTTGACATAAGATGGATCCTTCAGCTAGGTATGATTAAATTTGAAGGGTGCCTTGGGCTTCTTGAAAGGACCCTGAATCTCTAGGTATATTGGAGTATGATCCGACCAACCCCCCAAGCCAACCCATTGCTTGTAGTGATGCAGTTGCTGAAGGAGTGTCTCCTTCATGAGGAATCTGTCAAGTCTATGAGCAAGGGCAGCATCCCCTACCCGCCTATTCCTCCATGTGGGAAGAATTTTTTGCATGGGTATATCCATAAAATTTGTTTGAGCTAGCAGGTTGGTCATGTAGTCTGTAATGGGATCAATTTGAGCTGCAGAACCCCAAGATTCCCTGAAACCCAAAGAGAAATTAAGGTCTCCTCCGATGACAACCCGATCTTCATTCATAATGGTAAGATTGAGGAGATGCTGCCAGAACGATTCTCTCTGGGAGCAGGGAGCATAAACATTGACAATGCGAAGGTTCATACCAAGATCAGTAGAGTATATGTCATGCCCCAGAAAACCAGTTCCCCCCTAAGTCGAGTCCACCTTGATAGAGCGAGGGTTAATACCAATGGTCGGTCCTCCAAATCAGCCCACAGCATCAATGGCAGAGTAGGTCCAGCCAGGGGTTATGGCATGCATGGCTCGAGTAATCTGATCAGCAGAACAAAGGGTATCTTGGAGCATGATGATATTGATAGGCTCAGATTCAATGAGCCACTTCATGGCTAGTTTCTTGGAGGAACTAGCCAATCCTCTGCAATTGAATGAAAGGCACTTCATGGGGGAACAACTCTCAGGGTGCGGCCTGCTCTAAGGGCCCTGTCAATGGTAGATTGTCTGCCGGATACAACCTCTGCCCCGGCTTGTTTAATAGCCTTGGAGAGATGGGATTTTTTGCCTCTGGTATTGATGGTTCCACCTTCTGGGGCTGCAATGCCCAGGCCCGAATGACAAATGGGAGGCTCTTTGGCTAGTGACCTGAAACGAAGGAAATATGAATGTGGAGGGGAGAGATCCTGAGGAGATAGGGGGAGGCTAATCAAGGGGGAGGAGGTGGAAATGATGGGATCAGTGGTGCAAATTAGGGTGGAGGATGATAATGCACAGTGAACCATTGAGGGCTATGAGGTGGATCCACATACATTAATATCAACAAAAGAAGAAAGCAAGGGGAGGGAAGGAGTACCCGAGACCATACCAGCTTCAGCTGCCGAGCGAGCCCTGGTCCTTGGCGGTGAGGGTTGCCGAAGTCCCGGATCGATTGCAGGAGAGGTGGTCGTTGTGGGCATTCCTGAAGAGGTAGGTCGAGAGGTGATAGGAGATGCTGTTCTGGTAGGGGCCGGAGTGACCCTCGGAGATTCTTCCGCTTTCTTATTGAGTGGACAATCCTTCGCAAGGTGTCCCACTTTGTGACATCGTCTGCAACGGAAGGGGACTCCTTCATAGTCAAGGATCTGAACTCTGATACATCTTCCCCACTGTAGAGTGATCTGTTCCTCGAGTCCATCACGTGTGTCTATATGGAACAATATCCACGCTAGGGTTCGGTTCCCAGATTCAACGTATGTGCGGTCATAATCCAGGTAGGTCCCTAGTGCATTTTCAATCCTAATGAATACTTCTTCAGCCCAAAATGGCAGTGGGAGGCCTGGTAGACGCACCCAAATCGATCCGGCTCCAATCTGTTCGCGTTCCGGGTCAAAGAGGGGACTCCATCTCCTGAGGAGGACCGGGGCCATTTCAATAAGCCAGTATCTGCCCAAGACTAGATTTGTGTGACTTTCCTTGGAGAAATGAAGGGAGAACCATCCTCTGGGGAGGACATGGACCACAGGCAGGTCGAATAAAACACTGCCCCAGATCTGCTTTACCCATTGTTTGAGTCATTTCACTGAGTATGTCCTTCCCCTAACATGCCCTACCAGTACAGTGTTGCATTGTCCATAAGGTCGCCGAGAGGTTTCGATTCGTCGAACTTAATGGTAATGTCCTTCGTCGTTGCCTTTACGCACTTAATCTTCTTTTTGCAGGTGCAAGGAGCCGACGGATGGTCGACCAGGGGATTGGTAATACCATCCAGGGAAGGGGGTTTTGCGGGCTTGATTCTGACAGCAGGGGTTTCAAAACAGCCTGAGGGTCGGACGCCCAAAGAAGAGGGATTTGATGCAGGGGGAGCCGATGGGGGGGAGATGGTGCTGAAAGGAGAGGGTGGATGAGCGGATCAAAAGAAGGAGAAGGTGGCGTATGAGTGGCCAGAAAATGCAGAGAGCCCGACGAGAGTGGGGGGACCTCAAACTGCGGTGATTCGATAGGGATAGAAGCAACAATTGGCAGGGATGTGCGGTGAACGGTCAGCGAGTCAGAGGGAGGGTGCTGCTGCAGATCCGGAGCAATCGATGATGAGGAAGGTGCAAAATGTGAGAGAGATGCAAACCTAGGGTTCTCGAAAATAGCTTTTTCTGGCGATGGATCCTCCGAGTAGTCCACCACCTCTTGATCCATATAGTCAGCCATAACTGTCTCCTGAGCGGCAACCGAAAGCGACGGGTTATTGAGATTTTTACATGGGTATGCCTCAAGGAGTTTCATATACATGCAGGTTTGCTCAAAAAAAAGTAGTGTGTATATTCAAATAATTTATTGATTAAGGCTTTTAGTTGATTCACTAAGGTGACGCAATGTTTGGGTTCAGTATTAGTACTCTGGTCACATTGATCTAATTGTTCCGGTTTTTTTAGAATAAGTTGATTAAGATTGGTTTCATTTGATTTAGTGATTGGTTGAATCAATTGATTCAAAGATTGGTTGTTTTAGTTGATGATTTATTAATTTGTTGCATTGATTAGTTTTAGTTTTGATATTTGGTTTTTAGGCTTAAATGATGGTAGTGGGTCTAGTCTGAAAATATGATGAAATGTGGCCTACAGTTGTGATGTTTTGTTGCAGGTGGATCCAGTATGAAAATTTATGAAACATGGTCCACGGAGGTGTTGTTATGAAACCAGCTCAAGAAAAGATAGAAAAGATAGATCAACGCCTTAGAATTCAGCCTCTTCGAGGGGGCAACCTCCTTTACATTACATAAATGAACAATTCTCTTGGATGATACAATGAAAAGACCTCCTTTCTATATTTATAGGAGTCTAAGG
>APFE031202751.1:48493-84943 GCA_000404065.3 Pinus taeda | reverse complement strand
CCTTTACATTACATAAATGAACAATTCTTGGATGATACAAATGAAAAGACCTCCTTTCTATATATAGGAGTCTAGAGGGTCATAACATAATCAGAGCCGACATAACAATAATAATGTAAGGACAGAATAATAACAATAGTGGGCTTCTATGGGGCACAATAGTAACAATATGGGCACTACATGGGTACATCAATATAATAAGTGGGTTGTAATAATAACAATAAGGGGTTACACTAGTAGTATAGGGGCCTAATAGGTGTTGACATTTGGAGCCTTTAATGAGGGAGTTGAAACTTCCTTCCAGTGGTAGCTGGTAAATCATATTAGAGGGTTGGAGCTCCCTTTTGGTGGCTGTTGGTGAATGAGATCAGGGGTTGGAGCTCCCTTCCAGTGGGTGCTGGAGAATGAGAGAAGGTTGTATCCTTCTATAGGTGGGTGCCTATGAGCTGGTATGAGTCTATGCTAGTAAAATATTGTAAGAAGTTTTTCTTTATAATAAAAATAAGGCATAGACGAAAATAGCGGTGGTTTTTTCCCACATTGGGTATCCACCTAAAAATCTTAGTGTTCATGTGCGTTGATATGTTTCTTATGTGTGATGGTTTATTTTGTACTTACTGCACATGGTTACTATTTATTTAATGATTAATGAGTATTGATGCACTGGCTCAATATAAATAGATGATGAATTAACTAAAAAGTAAGTTTACTAGATATATGCTAGTTGCCTGAATAACGGTCACGTACATACGTGGGTTCCCTTCAGTAAAGTCATGTACAAAAATCTGGATATGAAATTGAAAAGTTTAATTATTTGAAAATACAAATTCATCCCCTCCCTCTCAGTATTTTTCCCAACAAAAAAGACTCAAATTTGGAAATAAACTCAAGTGGTAAACTCTCTTAAGAGTCACCTCAATTTGCTAAAGATTAGTAAGGTTCTTCTCTATTGTTGGGCTAAGGATTTGTGCTCTTTATTACTACTAGATTGGTAATGAAGGCTCAATTAGGCTCACAATCCTTCCTCCACTATCTCAAGTCATCAAAAATTTAATCACAACTTACAATTTTTAGCTAAGGTTTGTAAGACAAGTTCTAGCCTTATTTGACCAGGGAGGTCCCCTAATTCCTTTAGACTCAAGGAACTAGGAGAAATTGAGGATGGTTGTTGTAGAAACTATAATATACCTTTAAAGTGCTAGACGCGGACTCCATTGTGGTTATGGAGTTGAATATGAAAAATTAGATCCCAAGATACCTTGGAATATGAATGTAATGGTTAGAACATTGTATTTTAACATGTATCATATTAATGAAAAATTAACTCATGCTTATATTCATTCTTAGTGCGTGAAATAATAACAGTATCAAAGTAGGTCACATTGAAAAGCTCACCATATCTACCTCTCTAAATTGATCAAATATTCCACTCTAATTAGTTATAAAACACTTGTAAAACCCTCAACCATTTCTCTACCTAGTGCTAGTTTTCTCTCACCTAGGTTTATATCTATTGCACATCCATGTGGTATTTGTGCCCATCTTCTCTACATTCTTCACCTCCATGTGTACTCGAATTCGGGTGTTGTAATTCTTGAAATTGAAAATGGCGCTTGATGGGCCTCCCAATTAGGTACAACATAAGGCTCATATCACCTTTCCTAGGCACAATAAACCTCTCCTTATACACTTAAAAAGTTCTTAGTAAGGTTATAGATGTTTATCATACTTTGTGTTCTGAATTTTTTTATTGTGCAAGATATTGAGGACATTTGGTATAAATCACACAGGAATCAATTGAAGAGAAAATTATGGGAGTTGTTCCCTACTATAGGGTGACCAAACTCAATTGGTTTGAGCAATCCTTACTCCTCCCTATAGCTGTGAGGTCACTAAAGAAGCAAGATCCTACTTTCTAGGGCTTCTGGAGGGAAAGAAACCCTTTCTTCAAGGAGGCCACCCCTTAGATATTTTGTATAAATAAATGGCTTAAGTAGCTCAATAGGGGTTGATTCTTGAAGTAGAAATTCAATGTAGTCAATTAGAGGCATTAGCCTAAGAATTGTAGTTTTTCAACCTTCTATGTACAAGAATATTTTCTAATAAAATAAGGCATTTTTGGTTCCTAAGAAGTTGTCTATTTTAGGCATATGAGCCTCCTTATGTTAGGGCCCACTGCAGGTGCTCAATACCATTATTTTTAGTTTTATTTTTTATGTGTCATTTTAGTTAGTAACTTCTATAATTTCATTTTTGAACATTGTTTCCTATAGGATTAATGAACTAGTTTGCTTACAAGTATTTTTCTATGTCATGTTTTTGTACTAATTAGAAATCGATATTCTATGCATTTTACATTATTTGTCATGCATTAGCTTTGATTATTTTTCTTTATTTACTATTTGTGCATTTCTGTATACTGTAAATTGCACAATTTCTTGTTGTGAAGAGCTATAGGAAAGCCTAGAATTATTATTTTACTTAATAAACTTGTCCATAAGATGCATAAAGACATTGAAAAAGAGTTATTGACCGTAATTTATCCTTATCTTAGCACAAATTTCCTTTAAACCACAACTGAAGTGCATTTTTCTGCTCATTAGATTGTTTCCAATAGAATCCCTTGTTTTGCTTCAACAACTCATTAAGATCTACATCCAAAGCATGGTTAGTGTTCCTTGACATGCTACAATGTACCCAATACCTTGAGGATGAGATTTGGAAAACAAGATACCTCATAAATCATTGTACCTAAGTGTTGTAGGAAATTAACATTTTTCTATCAAGTAGGGTTTGATGTTTTTATGCTTTGATTCAGCTGCAAGTTTGTCTCTAATACACAATAGAGTATACTTTATTTTATTTCAATATGATTGAATTGATTTTCTTAAATGTATATAAATAGTACAATTTTTCTTCTTGTTCTTCATTTCTTGCAATTTTGAATATTTTTGGTAGCATAAACAACATAATTGTCTCTGGGTAACTCAATTTCTCATCAGTTGTTTTCACCTACATAAGATCAAAAAAAGAATAGAATATATGTTTCCCACATAATAATAAAACCATCTTAAGTTTTTATGAACCCTGGGTTGAAAATTAAACTCAAGACCCTTGGAATTTAAAACATTTTTGTTGTAATACTAAGGGCCATCACTTTTTGGTGCATTTCTAGGAAGGTGTCAAAGTATGTATTATTTTCTTTTGGGTTGATTCACTTATTTTACTTTTTGTAAATGAAAAAATATGCATTATGAATTTTTCGATCCCAAGAAAAAAAATATTTACATAAGAATTCTCATTAAAATTATAGAAAACATGGGAAAAATATTTCTTTATTTATGCCTCATAGAATCAGGGATAACAAAAGAAAATTTATATCAAAAACCCCTGCTTCCACAAGAAGCCAACTTTTTCTTACTGACTGTGAGCCTCCTACTCTATCCATATAGGATATTGAGGCCTTTTTAGGTGAGAAGGAGAGGGATTTTGAGGACCTTGTGGAAGGAGAAGTACCTTCATCACCCACAAATACCATGGCTAGAAATAACCAACCTGAATTTTCTCCTATCAAGAAGACCAATGGAGAGGAAAAAATGAAAAATATTAGTGCACATTCTCACCCACACTTCCATGGATTGGCTACCAAATACCTTGACAATTATATTTTTTAGTTTGTTGTAATTTGTAGGACATATTGTTACACAAAAATGAGAAATAACCTCAAACTATTCCTCTCTACCCCCAAGGATGCACCCCTTAATTGGTTCATGAGAAAATAAGGGGCTACCATCACTTCATGGGGACATATGCAGCAATATTTTAACACTAAGTACAAAGAATTTTGTAAATCAAGAGACACAAGGGATGAGATATTCAAGATTACCCAAGGGGTAGATGAATCCATACAGTATTTTGAGGAAATTAATCTTACTACGGGGAGTTAGAGAACAGCTAATGGAGACCCTCAACATTTTTGCCAATGGAGACATTTATTAGCTCAACTATGAAGACATCATAACAATATTGAAAAATCATTTTAGAACCTCTAGAAAAAAGAAGTAGAACAAACCGTGTTTAGTAGGTCTCTTTTCCTCCACCACAATTACTAATAATGCCACTTTTATATTTTACTTTGTTGTATTTTACAAGATATATTATTACACAACAAATGATCAGAAGATCAAACTATTCCCCTCTACCCTCAAGGATGCATCCCTTCATTAGTTCATGAGCCTAGAAGGGGGTAGTGTCACTTCATGGGGACATATGTGAGAAGATTTTAATACTAATCACAAGAACTATTTTAGATAAAGAGTCACAAGTAATGAGATATTTAGAATGACCCAAGAGGTAAATGAATCCATAAAATATTTTGAGGAAATATTTTAGCTAAATTACAGAAGAGCACATAATTGCACTCTAGATCTAGATTCCTTGAAATTGGTATTGCTACAGGGAGTAGAGAATAACTATTGGAGACCCTCAACATGCTGGCCAATGGAGGTATTTATTCGCTCAACTATGAAGACATCAAAACAATATTGAAAAATCATTTTATAACCACTAGAAAAAGAGGTAGAACAAATAAGTGTTTGGTAATTCCATCTTTCTTGACCACAAGTTCTAAGAATGACATAGTATACATGTTAGAGGATTTAAAAATTGATATCTTACATACCTTTTCTATGCAGATGGGGACGCTATAAATTTATAAAAAATAAGAAGAATAAAAAAGGGTATTAGCAATATTTTCCCCAGGTGCATGAAAATACATCCTAGGAATGAGTTCCTGCTAGATGTCATAGAGATATTTTATATATTTGAACAAAATCACTCTACTAAAAAAATATCCTTCTTTGCCATATTTGAAAGTTGTATACCAAGAAGTAGAAGGGAGCATGGACCAACTCAGCTTTTTTAATAAAAACAGCTAGCACGACCCAAGATAATATTATAAAGGTATGAAGTGCCCCTCCCCTTTCAATACAAATCATAATTCATATTTTCAACCTTGGTATCCTCCTAGCATTTCACCATGGTCTATGTCTACTCCATGGTCTTATCCTCCCCAAGATTTCATTCCTCCTTTTCATTCATATTAATCGCAGTCTCCTCAACAGGGTGATCCATCTTCAGGATGGAAACCTCAATAAGTTGAACCACTTACCTTGATTCCTCCTTCTCCTCAATTATAATTACCCAAAAATAATCCTCTAGAAAAACCTCATATGCCTACCCAATTAAACTCAAATATATATAGTAAGTAGGCTCAACTTGTCTAACTGGAGAAATCTCTTATCCAACTTATGTTGTAGAAATCAAGAAATCAACCTCAGGTCTAGGAATTTTCTTCCCAATGCTCACCCACCTTCTTTAATGGAAAATATAGAAAAAGAAAAGGAATATCGTGCACCTAAAGTCAATGAACCTCCCTATCCTAAAAGGTTTACCACTCATAAAGCACACACCCTAGAAGAAGAAGAAATTCTAGGAGAATTGAAAATTGTGTGTAAAGATACCCCTCCTACAGGCCATCAAGGATGGTCCTATATATAATAAATTCATCAAAGAGGAATGTATTGTAATTTCAAGAAGCGGGAAAATATATGCCCCTACTATCAATGCCAAATGCTAGATAGTAGATCTTATGCTTGAGAAGGTCATTGTCCTAAATTATTTATCTTGGAATCCTGATAGTAGATGTTCACATCAATTATATTGTAGTTCCTAACAATCTCGTTGACTTTTGAGTTGCAATAAATGTCATTTCCAAGGAAACTATGCTTAATTTAAATCTACAAGGATCCTTAAGGAATACCACCACAGTGCTACAATTTATTGATAGATCCATGGTAGCACCTGAAGGCATTATTAAAGATGTCATGGTCTCCATTGATTCTTGAGAATATCCCACATATTTCCTTGTTCTTCAACCTAATATCAAGCTTAAAGGATACTCTCCTATTTTAGGAATACCTTGGTTGGCCATTGTTAATACCTCCATCAATTGTAGGATTAGAATTAATATGACAATAAAAAATAGGAAGTCTAAAAAACTACTTGTATTATATCCCCCTACTCAACCTCTCATTGAGAATAATTTTCTTATTGGGTAGAATAAGAATAAGAGGAAGAAGATACATTTATCTTTCATGAACCTACCCTATTTATAAATCAGAAACAACCATTGAAAGCGGGTAATTAGAAGAATATAATATGATTTACAATTTTTTGTAAAATAAATATGATGTTTCCATGAATATTGATGACTTGAAATAACAATCAACAGGACAACCTGACTACTCTCAAGATAGTTCATGGGTAGATCTAATAATTGAGAGAAATTTTAAGAAGAAAATGTGTGGAGGACGTGGACAGGATTAAACATCCTCGACATAGTTTCTTCCGAAAATCTATCTCAATATGAATAATTGTATAAATATAAACTCTGTTAGATATAACAACTATTTGTTCTGACCATTGCAATGTAAAAACTATGGAAATCAACTGCTCCAAAACTTTTAAAATCAACCCCTTTCTTTCAGTTGATCAAGAGGATAAAGTGCTCATTTTTTTGAGATAGAATATTAATGCCTTTGCATGGGATTACAAGGAAATGAAGGGAGTCCATCCTTGTGTATCCACTCATTATATATACATCAAAAAGGACCATAAACATGCTCATCAGCCCCACAGGCGAATGGACCCTACACTAAAACACATTCTAAAAGAAGAATTGCAAAAATTATTAGATGTAGGATTCATCTATCATATATCGAATATTGAATGGGTGTCTCTTGTTTTTATTGCCCCTAAAAAGAATGAAAAATAGGTATTCTACATGTATTACAAGGAACTAAATGTATCCAACAAAAAATGAATATTTTCCATTATCCATTGTTAACCCAATTTTGGATGTTCTTGCAA
Source organism: Pinus taeda (assembly GCA_000404065.3). Taxonomy (NCBI): domain Eukaryota; kingdom Viridiplantae; phylum Streptophyta; class Pinopsida; order Pinales; family Pinaceae; genus Pinus; species Pinus taeda. Next base: position 78,013 of record APFE031202751.1, on the reverse strand, counting down.
GGAAAAAGTTCTTCTTGTTTATATGGATTCAAAGGGTATAATTAGATCTAGATCAATCGTGGAGACCGAGATAAAACCACTTTCACATGCCCACGGGAAGCCTTTTCCTATAGTGTCACGTCCCTATAAAACTAGTGTAGCACCCATATTATTATTGTTGTGCCCCATAGAAGCCCACTATTGTTATTTTTTAACCCTTACATTATTATTTTTATGTAGGCCCTGATTATATCTTGACCCTTTAGACTCATATATATACTAAGGAGGTCTTGTCATTTGAATCATCCAAGAATTATTCATTTATGTGATGTAAAGGGAGGTTTTCCCCTCAAATTGGCTTCTTATTTAGTCTTTGGAAACCTTTCAACCACTAGAAAAATAGAATCATTACCTTTTGGTGTCTTTGGAAATACTAACACAAAATCCATGCTTACTGAGTCCCAAGGTATATTTGGAACTAGTAATGGTATATACAATCTTGTGTTGACTCTTCCCTTTCTCATGTTGACAAATCCTACACTTATTTACAAATTTATGAAAATTGGTCCTCATATTTAGCCAAAAATAAAAAATAAAAATAAAAAAAATACTTGTTCATAAGTGTTACCATGCCCAAAATGCCCATCTATTCCTCCACTAAATTCCTCTTTAATCAAAATTTCCCTCATGTAACATTTAAGAATGAAAAGTGGAATATTTTTTAATAGTAATCTTTCTTGTAGCATGTATTATGACCAATTGATCTTATCCCAAGTTTTTGGATTTATGTATGCTTCGTATGCTTCCTTGAAATGTGTATCATGTTCATACATCTCCTTCAAAAATTCAAATCCCCTTACCTGAATTTGACCTTCCTGTAGAATCAAACTCCTTCTACTTAGAGCATCATTAATTTTGTTTGCTTGAACACTAAGATGTTTCAACACAAACGTGAAACTTTGTGGGTATTCTATCCATTTAGCTTGCTTATTGTTCATCTTTGGTTGTTACATAATATACTGTAAGGCATGATTGTCAGAGTACAATACAAAATCTCTAGAAATTAAATAATGTCTCCACTTCTTAAGTTATTGCACTACAACATAAAATTGTTTATCATATGTTGAATATTTTTTCTTTGCTTCATTTAGTTCCTCACTAAAATAAGCAATGGTCTTCTCCTCTTGACTTAGAACAACTCATATGGCTACACCACTAGCACCACACTTTACCTGAAATGGTTTTTTGAAATTAGGAAACAAAAACGTCAACTTTTTTGCAATCATCCTTTTTAGTAGCTAAAATCCATTTTCCACTTCTTCTATCCACATGAATGGTTGTTTGTCCTTCTTGATAGTTTCTATAATTGGTGCATTTATTCCACCTAAAATTTATGATAAATTTCCTATAAATGCCATCCTATCTATGGAAAAATTATTACCCGCTAAAAAATTTTGGGAGAAAGCCATTATGTAATTGATTTTAAATTATCTGGATACATCTTCAAGCCATCTTTGGATATAACAAACCCTAGGTACACAAGCTCTTCCTTCCGAGCACTTTTTCATATTTATGATCAATTTCTCCCTCTGCAACTACATCAATACATACTTCAAATGCCTTGAGTATTCATCTTTAGACCAATTTTACACCAAGATACCATCTAGATACATAATAAAATACTTCCCTATAAATTCTCTTTAAATATCATTCATTAATCCCATAAAAGTACCATGTGCGTTAGACAAACCAAATAGCATAATCATCTGCTCATATAGTCCTTCATTAGTTTTAAAAGTTGTCTTCCACTCATCTCATTCTTGGATTTTGATTTAATGATATCCACTTTTCATATCTATCTTGGAGAAATATTGAGCACCGCTAAAAAAATATAACAAATAATATATTTGAGGTAAAGGAAACATGTGTGTGATTGTGATCTTATTAATAGCTCTAGAGTTTGTACATATTCTTCATTCCCCATCCTTATTTGGATTCAAAAATATAGGGACTGCACATGGGATCAAATTCTCTCAAATCAACCCTTTATTCAGAAGCTCTTGAACTTGATTCATGATTTGTTCGTTCTTTTATGGAATGACTATGTAGGAAACTTTGTTTGGCATATTTTCTCTAGGAATTAAGTCAATTTGGTGACTTATATGTATCATATGTGGAAACTCATTAGGAAAGTCACCAACTATAATATCATTATACTCATTCAATAGGTCTTGAAACTCTATTAGAAAATCTGAATCCATAATTTTTGTAAGAATTACCTTAGCTTTGCAAATTACAACAAAAATTGCCTCATCTTCCTCCATTTTTTTGCAAAAACTCCTTTTGACTCATCAATAGTGCTTTTGAATTGTCATACTTTATTGTTCTTTATTCTTGTAGTGGTATAGATGTATGTTTCATAAAATCTTTTCCGAACTTGTAAATGTTATTTCTCCCATCATGCATGACATTCCTTTCAATTGGCATGCTCTTCCAAGAGGAATGTGCCACACTGTAACAACAATGGGTTAAAAAACTCATGTATGTTGTATATATATATATATATATAAGCCACAGTGATGGGACACATTTTCCAAGATGAATGGTGGGAAAAACATCCTAGTGTGGGTGTTCATTGGTTTAATGGCTAAGGAAATTGGCAAAGGCAATGGATAAGGCTTTAGAAAGGAAAAATGGCATTTTTGGCACAATTATTTAATATGAAAATAATGGAACTTATGAGAAAATGAAGGTGAAAGGTCACAGGTTGCATGTGAGGAGGAAAATGAAGGAAAATAATGGAAAAATGAAAAAAATAAAGCCCTCATTGATAAAAAGTCTTCTGAGGATGAGTTGGCAAGCTCTTGGGTCAAGCTTTTTCTCATCATTGGATCAAGGAAGGAAAAGGAGGCAAGCAAGGAAGATTAGGATCAAGTAGCTACAACATGATCCTTTGCAGGTATCGATTTTCATGTGTGATTTCCTTGCTATATTTGGCATGCATGGTATTGCGTGTGGTTATTTTTTTATGGCATGGGTTTTTCCAAGTGTAATAGTGTTTTCAGCCTAGCCTTTCCATTTCCGGATAGCCATGGTGTGATGGTATCCTCATGTTTTAGTTGAGTTGGATTGTCGGTTGTATTCAAAGTTGAGTGAGGTGGGTCTTTGAATGATATAGCACATGGCCTAATGGTCCATGAATTGGATTGTGGATCACAGTAAATCCACTGACCTAGTGACCCCTAAGCTAGACTATGGGTTGTAGTAAAGCCAAGATTGTTTTTCCTTGGTGGGCCTAGGAATCCTTGTTGGTGTATGGTAAGATATACGATAAATCCAAGAGGTGGTTTTCTCTTTGTTGGGCCTAGTAATCCCAGGTTTGGGATATGTGGTAAATATTGGAGAGTGGATCTCGGTTTAGGGCCTAGTGATCTAGGTTTGGATTGCAATAAATCCTGAGAGACTAGGGGACAGGAAAATTCCTCATGATGTAGGTGGAGAAATATGTTGTCATCCATGATTTTTTAGCCTAGGGGCAAGGTGGAGATCATGGTAAAGCTTGTTATGATGTGTTCATTGTTTTGACCTAGTGATGGGGGATGGATTACAGTAAAGGTTGGTTTCTATTGATGAGGGTGAGGTAGTTTAGCCTCGGTATGCCCTGGTTGGTTCTTTTGGTTTGAGTCCCACATTCATGCTTGGAATATGGCAGGGGGTGAATGGATGAAGAGAGATTTGGCTCAGCCATTCTACAATTGAGTGGAACATGGAAGTCCCATCTTGCAAGTGTTTGACAGAATGTTAGTCTAGGTTGGGGATGGTGAGGCCTAGTCCTTGAGTCAGTTTTTGATTTCTAAGTCTTATTGTCATGTAAATTATGAATTCTGAAAGCCACGGGGGTTTCTAGGCAGTGACCTAGATTCTAGGCCTGAAAAGTTCACAAATATCGGAGTCGCAAGCACAGATTTGAGGATAAAAGTCCCAAGACACATGCATACCCATGATGTGTGTGTGTTTGGAGGTTTTAAGACACACCCTTGTCCATATCAAGGGAGCGTGTAGGGGTTTTTGGCTCTGCCATTCTACGATCGAGTGGAACATGGAAGTCCCATCTTGGGTTTGGATTTTGCATGATCAACATGAGGTTATTTCTCCTTGGATTTCTATGAGTATTATAATGGATTATATGTGGTTTATATGGCTTTGATTTCATGGATATTTTTGTCCCTATTGTGTTGGTTATTTATATGTTATGACAACAACTATGTATGGATCTCATCATGTTTTTACTCATATATGAATGAAAAATGTATCTATTACCTAATGGATGAAATGGAAGCTAATGTGATCAGGAAACAATGCCTCATAACGAATCTCATATAATTATGAGACCCCTATGCTCAGATCTATTATTTACACATGTAGATTACATATTAATGATATGTTTAAAAAGATGCATGTCGTGGCCAGTAGGGGTCTAGTCAAGGTCGTATTAAAGTGATTTCATTAGTATTGTTATTTCCATGTTATCTTATTTTTCTTAAGATATTATTCCATTATGGGTAGTGACATGGGCTCTAGGCCGGAAAAAGTGGCTTGAATCCTGGGGACCTTGGCACAAAACTAGAAAAATTGGTCCCTGGACACTGGCATGTAGGCTTGTGAGAGAGTCCAAAGGTCCCTAAACACTTGCATGCAGGCTTGTGAGAGCGTCCAAATGTCCCTGGATGCTGGAATGTAGGCCTATGAGAGAGTCTAGAGGTCCCTAGATGTTGGCATGTAGGAATTTGAGAGCATCTAGAGGTCCCTGGAAGCTGGCATGCCCATAGCATGAGAGGGTCTAGAGGGCAAGCGATCAGAAGTTCAGTGGGACCCAAGGGAAAGCTTCCTAAAGTTTTGGCATGGTTCTCAAGGGTCGTGTATCTGATGTGCAAGGTTTGTATGTTATGTTTCTGTAAATTTCATTTCCTTAAGGTCACATAAGATGTTGAATCCAACCATAGTAGCCTCTCATCACATATTACCCCAGTTGGCCAGTTATTTGGGTAGATGTGAGAGAGGGTATTACAGAGTGGTATCAGAGTGTGGTTGTGCTCCCCTTGGGCTTTGTGTTAGTAATTCATTCATGTTGGTTGCATATTTATTTCTTATGTTGTAAGACCATGTGCTTGTCGCATTTACATGGTGTTGATCATGGTTGTAGTTATGTTTCCATGAGAAGGTTGAAGGTGTTGTCATGGAGTATGTCTTCATGTGTGCATGGGTTATTATGCATTGTTATGCATGTCAGTGTTCACATGTTATCAAGTGTACTTGATGTGGTTTTTTTTGTCATGCATGAGTTCATGGTTTGTGTAGTTGATATGGTCATGCATTGATGATGGGAATCTAGATAGAATGATGTGTATATAGTTTTGTACTCGTGTGTTATATGTCAATATGAAGTTGTTATACATGTATGGTATTGGTTATAGTTATGCATGGATAGTAGGTCAAACATGCCTTGTGAAGTCATTGTATGCAATTTAGGTCATCATGGTGCTATTGGTTGTTATGATGCTAATGTGTTGGATGAGATAGAGCAAGAGATGCAAATCATCATAATGAGGTTGCAACAGGTTTATATACATTAGGCTTATGTACATGTCTATTGATGTTATGGTTACATACATGATAGATTCTAGTTGATTAGTGTAGTCATATGCACATGTGTCATATAGTCATGAATGATAGTAACATGTGGTTGCATGCATTGCTATGGTTGTTTTATGTTAGCTTGATGATCGGGTTACATGTTGCTGATGAGTAGGATAAATAACTTTTTGTTGTTATATGCTAGTAACTTGATTATTAGGGTTATTACATTAAGATATTAATGTTATATGTATCATGCTAAATTGGATTGGCCTATGCATATGATTAGGATTACGACATTCAGGTATGAGTCAACTTATTGTGACATTATGTTGTACTAATCTAGACTGGTCATACATATGTGATTGTTATGAATGAACGAAAATTGCTAATGAACTTATGATGTGAACGTGTTAGATAGTGACTATTATGGATATCATGATCTTATTTGTGCTTGAGTTGATATGTTGTGAAGTTATATCATGCTAATCTAGCTTGATTGTGTAGACAAGATAGCCTCACCTGAGATACATTAAGGTATGAGCTTGCTTAGGTCATCTACTTTATGCTTGAATGCTTGATTATGTCATCTATTTGATGTTTGATTATGTCATCTAGTTGATTTATTTAACATGGTATGTTTGCACGTTGGTTGAATGTTTGATGAATTTCATAATATGACTATGTGTATGTAAGATTGCATGAAGGAATGATTGCTTATGCAGGCAAATGGCATGACGAGGTTCCTATTCTTATGGGAATCAAGTGGGAAGAGTGGTCATGGAAAATGTATGAGGTCAGTATCATGTGGATATTAATTGATATTGTATGCTTGTATTATGCCTATGTTTATGTTATGGGAAGGCTATACTAAGTGATGCATCAGTGGAATGAATTAGTGTGGTTTGTGGCATGCTCGTTTAAGCATGGATGGTAGAGAAACACTAGAAGCAAGGTTGCCTGGTAGAGACATTATGGTTTGGATGTGTGGTACTATTGTTGTGCATATGTTGTATATCTTGTACATGTTGCATTTGTGATGTTGTCCCCATGCAATGTTTTTTTATAAATAGTGTGTGTACCTATTGTTTATGCAATTTTATGTATAGGATGGTATATATATTTTTGTGCAATGTTGCATATGCAATGTTGGGTATAGATGGTTCTATGCACATGTTGTATATGTGGTGTTGTGTACTTATTTTACTATGTGTATGATGTATATGCGACTTTGTGTGCATATGGTGCTTTTTGCATGTTGGATATGCAGTGTTGTGTCCAGATGATGCTATGTACATGTTGGATATGTAGTGCTCTATACATGTGGTGTTGTGTGCATGTTTTACATCTATTTCTACACACATATGGTGTTGTATGCATGATTTTACAAGTTGTGATGTGTGCATGTGGTGCCACATACATGTGGTACAAGTGGTGTTGCTTGCAGGTGGTGTTGTGTACATGCCATCCATGTGGCACTGTGTACATGTCGTGTATGTAGTGCTATGTACATATGGTATTTTGTGCACATGGTAAAGGTGGTGCGGTGTACATGTGGCATTATGTACATATTGTGCAAGTGGTGTTGTGTACATGTGATATTGTGTACACGTTGTGCTAAAGGTGTTTTGTATGGGTGGTATTGTCTACATATTGTACATGTGGTATTGGTTTACATGTGGTATTGTGTGCATGTCATACATATTGTGTGGTGCGCCTATGATACTATGTATGTGTATTATGTAGTTATGGTGTCGTGACATGTGTACTCATTGTGTTGTACTTTGTGTAGTACATGTATTTTTTTTGTGTCGTACACCAGGTGTAAGTACATGTATTGTGTGGTACATCAGGTATAGATGTATGTATTGTGTTGTACATCGGGTGTAGGCATATGTATTGTGTCATGTTGTACACTGGGTGTATGTGTATGAGTTGTATTTTAGGTATAGGTGCATATATTGCATGGTCTTATATGTAGATTGTGGTTGTATGTGTGTGATTTACAGTATGTGTATGTGTACATGGTTGAAGAGAAGTCACTAGGCATTTTTCGGGTGTGGAAACCAATCTAGTGTGCATATGGAATAAATACAAAGGTAGAAGCTAAGGATGGATTAAAGGATAAGTATCAGTGTTTTATTTCAGCTTTATTATGCATGTGATATGTGATTCTGATGATTACATGTGATTTATGATTTTGGTTTATGATGGTTCCATGTGATTTATGATTTTGATCTATGATGGTTGTGTTTGAGCTAACCTGATGTGATATGTTTATACATGATGATTTTGTCAAAGATGCTATTTTTACTTGTTGTGACATGAAGTAAATAGGATTGCAAACGTACCTTATTGACGAGCTAGCAATGAGGTATAATTTGAAGCTATTTCAATTTATTTTAAATCTAATGGAAATTATGTACTTGGTACATGAAGCACAAAAATTCCTAGTTGTATGATTGAATTCGACTGCAAGAATTAGCAACAATAATGAAATAAATTGGAACATGTATCAGTGTGTTGGTAAACCACTTTAGGAGTAGATCCATTGTGGGACACTGGTATCCAATAGTGTCCATTGATTTCCATGAACATGTTATGACCGATATGATGGTTTTGAGTCAATTATATACCTTGGTTGTTTGATCTTCCAATGCGAGAAAGCCTTGCCAAGGGATGGATCGCTCAAGATAGGGGGTGCCAGGGAACTTGGAAGGTGAGTGACTGCATAGAAGGGGGTGACGAGATTTCCTGAGGGACTGTGTAGTAGAGAAGGGAAGGTCGTGGATATATTTGTTTTGGTCACTAGCATTGCCAGATGGAATCAGATGCACATTGGGAGTGCGCCTTGGAACAATGAGCCAATAATTGTTCACTAATAGGATAAGTGGCGCAAGATTATAGAGTTGGACATTGGATGCAAATTTCATTGTGGCAGTGGATTCTAGACTTCTTGGGAAGGAGGTGAATCCTGGTATTAATTTGGGGGTAGAGGTGTGAACCTCTAAACTCCCTTGTTGCATATGCATGCATCATATCCTTTTACTTCCCGGATGAAAAAGTATGCGTATATGTATATGTGTGTATCATTATAAATATTGTATCAAGCTAGATTTTCAAAGCTCCATAGATAGTATGATTATTTGTTGGGTGAAGAAAATGTGGTTGTTATTGTAAATATCGTAATGAGTTGTGTTATAAAGCTCCAGTAAATGGTATGTTTGTCATGTTTTAGCCGATGGTCATTGTAAATACTGCAATTCATTGTTTTATAAAGCTCCATGGGCAGTATGTTTTCTTTTCAATAGTTTTGTTGAGGTATAGGTGTTGGTTAACATCCCCCAAGGGGGAGGGTTTTGTAACAACCCTAGTTAAAAAAGTCATATATAAATATATATATATTTATATTAATATTATATAATATATATATATATATAGATAAGGCCACGTTGATGGGACACATATTCCAAGTTGAATGGCGGGAAAAAAAATCCTAGTGTGGGTGTTCATCAGTTTAATGGCTAAGGAAATTGGAAAAGACAATGGCTAAGGCTTTGGAAAGGAAAAATGGCATTTTTGGCACAATTATCTATGAAAATAATGGAAATTAGGATAAAAGGAAAGTGAAAGGTCACAAGTTGCATGTGAGGAGGAAAATGAAGGAAAATAATGGAAAATGAAGAAAATAGAGGCCTCATCGATAAAAAGGCTTTTGAGGATTAGTTGGCAATCTCTTGGCTCAAGCTTTTCTCATCATTGGATCAAGGAAGGCAAAGGAGGAAAGCAAGGAAAATTGGGATCAAGCAGCTATGACATGATCCTTTGCAGGTATTGATTCACATTTGTGATTTCCTTGCTAGATTTGAGATGCATGGTATTTCATGTGGTTCTTTTCTTGTTGTGGCATGGGTTTTTCCAGGTGTAATAGTGTTTCAAGCCTATCCTTTCCATTTCTAGATAGTCATGGTGTGATGGGGTTCTCATGTTTTGGTTGAGCTGGATTGCCAAATGGATTTGAAGCGAGTGAGGTGGATCTCCAAATGATAAAGCACATGGCTTGGTGTTCCCTGAACCGAACTGTGGATCACGGTAAAGACACTAACCTAGTGACCCCTAAGCCAGACTGTGACTTGCGATAAAGACAGGATTATGTTGCCTTAGTGGGCCTAGGAATCTTTGTCGGTGAATGGCATGATATATGGTAAATCCAAGAGGTGGTTTTCTCTCCATTAGGACTAGTAAGCCTAGGTTAGGGATATGCGGTAAATCCTGGAGAGAGGGTCTCGATGTAAGGCCTAGTGATCTAGGTTTGGATTGCGTAAATCATGAGAGACTAGGAGATTGAAAATTTGCCACGGTTTAAGTAGATAAATCCGGTGGCATCCATGCTTGTTTGGCCTAGTGATCAGGTGGAGAACATGGTAAAGCATGTTATGATGTGTTCATTGTGTTGGCCTAGTGATCTACGATGGATTATGGTAAATCCTGGTTTCTATTGATGAGGGTGAGGTGGCTTAGCCTCAATATGCCATGGTTGGGTCTTTTGGTTTGAGTTCCACATTCATGCTTAGAATATGGCATGGGGGTGAATGGCTGAAGAGAGATTTGGCTCAGCCATTCTATGGTTGGGTGGAACGTGGAAATCCCATCCCGGGTTTGGATTTTTCATCATCAACATGAGGTTATTTCTCCTTGTATTTCTATGAGTATTGTATTGGATTTTATGTGGTTTATATAGTTGTGATTTCATGGATATTTTTGTCCCTATTATGCTAGTTATTTATATGTTTTATGACAACGGCTATGTATGGCTCTCATCATTTTTTTGCTTTTATATGAATGAAAAATATATCTATGACCTAATGGATAAAATGGAAACTAATTTGATAAGGAAACAATGCCTCATAGAGAATCTCAGATAAGTATGAGACCCTATGCTCATATATGTTATTTACACGTGTAGATTTTGTATTCGTGATATGTTTTGACAAAATGCATGTCATGGCTAGTAGGGATCCACTCAAGGTATTCTTGAAGTGATTGAATTAGTACTACTATTTCCATGTTATCTTATTGTTCTTAATATATCATTCCATTCTGGGCAGTGACCTGGGCTCTGGGCGAGGAAAAGTTACTCAAACTTAGGGATGTCAGCATAGAACTGGACAAATTGATCCCTGGATGCTGGCATGTAGGCCTGTGAGAGTGTTTATAGACCCCTGGACTTTGGCATGCCCATAGCATGAGAGCATCAAGAGGGAAAGTGATCAGAAGTTCAATGGGACCCAGGGGCATTTTGCTTGAAGTGTTAGCATGGTTCTCAGGGGTCCTATAGCTGATGTAGAAGGTTGTTATGTTGTGTTTCTATTAATTCCATTTCCTTACGGTCACGTAGGAGGTTTAATCCAATAATATAGTAGCCTCTCATCGAATGTTTACCCCTTGTTGGCTGGTTACATGGGTAGATTTGGGAGGAGGGTGCTATAGACACAACCATATGCATCACATCACACATCACTTTTTCCTTATAGCTACCAACCTGAAACTCTACCTCACACTCTTCATTCATTAACAATTTATGGCCTTTATGTAGCCAAGATACCTTATATGGAACTAGATGTTTGTTCTTCTTCAATTCCAATTTATATACTCCCTTTATAACTACTAGATTTTTAGTGCTTCCACTATGATTGACTAGCTCCAACACTTACCTTTTACCTTGTAGATAGTTATAAACAAATCCTTCCTTTACATTGTTTCATTGACCTCCTTTAATTTTTTAAGAAACACCTTCTTCAATAATAAGGACTCTCTTGTTTCATGCACAGTTTTAACTGTTGGCGCATTTTCTTCCCCTTATTCTGCTTGACCAACATAAGCACTTTTATAGCTTGATTTTTTTTTAATCCATTCAAATGACCTGTGATCCAATTTTCTACATTTATAACACCTATAGGTTTCCTCTCTACCTCTTTGTCTGGAAGGGTGTCCTCTTCCTCTCGAAGGAAGTCTTCTTCTTATTGAGTCACTTTCTAAGTTTCATTGCTAACTTGAGATAACAAATTCATCCTTTTGTGTAGTGAACTTACTTCTATCATCTATCTGTTTTCCTCTCCCTCTAGCATCATTCCTTCCTTTTCCACTCTTCTTCCTCATCAATTTATATTCTTTCTTCAAGGAAAATTAATAAGCCTCATCAACATTCTTCAATTTTTTTTTCTTTCTTCAAGCCAAATTGATAAGCCTCATCAACATTCTTAGGGGACAACATGCTCATTTCATTCTAAATTTCCAGCTTAAGGACATTCACATACCATGCTATCATCTCCACAGTCTCTTCCGCATACCCTACTCTCATATTAATCATGTAGAATTCCTCTACATATTCTTTAACTACCATTAATATTTATTTAGTTTGTTTCATTTGTCTATATGATGAAATTTGATGATCTTTCAGAAAAATATTACCTCTTAGCTTAGCCACCATTATATCATAGCTATCTATCTCCTTTTTTCCTTGTCTCTTCCTTTCATCCTCCACATGGTCCCACCATAAGGCAGTGTTGATAGTGTTGGACCTACCAACATTCAAGGGGTCTCCCCAATATGTGGTCCCAATTAGACCTCACATTGTTTTGGATAGGATCCCCATCAATAATATGGCCCGATTACCATTTTCTTAAAGATTTACCTTCGCTCTAACTATCAGAAAGAGAGAGGAATGCATGTGTGCCTTTGAAAAGCAAGTGAATGTGCCTAGTGAGTCTTCAGTTGTAGGTGGGTCAAGTTTTTTCTACTGCGGAGGGAGAAAATAAAATGAGCCTCTAAGAGAGAGGTAATAGTATGACCCTAGAAGAGACACATGAATAGGAAATATTCATCTAACATCAAGTGGGATAATCCACAAGGAGGTGATGGTCATTGCAACCATTACAACACATTCTCAATATTATAAGCACTAAAATAACTGAAATAGCTCAAATACTTTAGTAGAGGTGAAAAGAAACACGAATCATAAACATGCATAGAACAATGTTACAAATATTCATAATCCATGCATGAAGAATGTGTTCGCCATCAAGTTTCATATATTAAGTAAAATTCTCAAGACACATGTATACATCAAACACCACTAGCTCCATTAATAGTGGAGCGTTGGAGCCACTAATTGTTCCCAAAAGGAACTAGATTGTATCTTTGATACCTTGCAAGATGATCCAAGGTGAAAATTCCTTCGCTTATACAATGAGGGTGTGCATACAACAAATTGGGTGATGCTTCACCTCCCTTGTGACTCTTTAGCTACCCTCATGACTATTTGACTTCCTATGAATTTTTGACTTTACATCACTCTTCATGTTTTGTACATGTCCTTTGCGCTTCCACTTTATAATGCATTTTCGAATAGTGATTTACATAATCCACAAAATGATGTGGCATATAATGACTCGTGCCATGACATGACGTGACACTGATGATATGGTCTGCATGATGATATTGAAATGTCAAGTAATTCTTGCTGCTTATTTCTATGTGTCTTCTTGAGAATGTTCTTTTTTCCACCTCCATATGGCTTAGAGATAAGGAGCCTTTAGCGATATTAGGTCTTGAGCTACAATCACAAAATGGTGTCCCTTTGCTTTCTCCATCTCCTTCTTTGTCATCCTGTAATGGTATGATAGAGTACCTACATCAACAATTCACTCATGACAAGATGACATTATTATGATAAACCCTTATTCTAAAATGTTGCATGATGATTCATTGACTGAGACGGAACATGAGGCAAGCTAAGGGAAATGTTTAGTGATTGCATAATCGCATAGCTCGGCCATTCATGGGTTAGGCTTGAGCCTTAATACTATGCAATGCATAGTTCAGGTTGGACTGGGCATGATGATTGCAATTGGGGAGCTCAAGATACCAGACTGAGGTCTTGATGGCTAAAGTTTCCCAATGTACAATGCTGGGAGGACAATGCGGCCAGGTGGCTGCAAAATTGCATATTTCAGGAGCTCAATGGTTTGGCTTGAGGACTGAGACTGTGTAATATATAGTTCAAGCCTAGCTGGAGGGCATGATTGTGTATTTTTGGACCTCGGGGGTTGGGCTTGAGCACTAAGACTATGCAATGCATAGTCCTAGGAGGCAGAAACTACACCCTACATAGTGTCAAGAGGCAAGTTTATTATTTGAGGACTAAGACTGTCCAAGGCATAGTTTAGGAGGATCAAATGAGGCTAGGTTTCTTGGTCAAGAAGTTTTATAAAATTTTTAAGTGTGGGATCTATGAAGATAATGTGAAAAATGATAAGAATTGACTTTGATCACACACTTGTAACACTTGAGGACACAACATAGATCATTCAAAATAGAAGAACAAAACAATTCCCTGAGTGTGACAACTTTTGCGATAACTTATGACAGGTGTAACACCAAAGATACACTTTGTGAGGAATGTGATGATACAAACATTGCTTTGCTGCTAGTGATCCTATGTAGTACCCCGACAGAGTTGTTTTCTTCACCTCTTTACACAGGAAGACTTTCTCTTCTTTCTTCTTTATTTATATATTTATAGGACTATGCAAAGGAACTTATTGATTTTATGGGAAGAAGAGGGATCCCAAATTATTGAGAGAAAAAGAGGTTGTTCCTTCAGAGAATCATATAGAGACCTCTCATTTAGGTTTGCTCTTGGAGTTTTTCCCCTTTTCCTCCTATACTTATTGGATAAGCATGAAAACACTGAAACATAAATAACCGAGTGTGGGCATAAGGTTTCCAGAATAGACACAAGCATCATGGTTCAATGAAAAACTCTCCTTACATACGGATCATATTTTTCATCATAACATCATTGACCAAAAGATGTAACCAACATAAAGAAGGGGGACCGAAGGTTAGCCAAATGTTGCAGTGTCATAAGGCTCATTTAAACTCAACCACACACAAAGAAGCTAGAAAATATGTTCACACATGATCTTATTTACATGAACGAAAAATAAAACGCAATACCAAACAAACAAGAAAATAAACTATGTACATATTGCAGGGAACAACCCTAGATCATCATTGAAAATATTGTTTTAAATATTTTCCATTAACAGGAAGAGAGTCATTCTTCTCGTCTAAAGATTGATGATATGTGTGTTGGCAAAGCTTTTCATGCACAGTGAATGGTCTGATCCACAAGGATTGGAACTTAGCATGTTTTCCTTTGTCCTCGTGGGCTTTGTTCCACTTCAAGACTACGTCACCCACACTGAATTCATTTTTCACTACATACTTCTTGTCGAACCATCTCTTGATACAACTTTAGTGGAGAGATAATTTTTATTTTTCTTTCTATATTTATTCTTGTAGCTTGCAGAGGGTGTATATCCTACTATGAACCAATAAGCATGGCTTTCTTTGGGATTCTTTTGAAATATGGATAGCACGCAAGTATATGTTCATAGGTAGGATGGCTTCTTTTTCATACACCAAGAAGTAAGGAGATGTATTCAAAGAAGGTTTTGGCGTGACTCGGTCAGCCCATAAGGTGTTCACCATAGTGGAGTGCTAGTTCCTCTATTAAGAGAAAATGGTTTTCTTGATAATGTGGATAAGGTTCTTATTAGTAGACTCAGCAAGACCATTTCTCTGTTGCTAACCACATAATCCCTTCTATGGATAGAAGTGATCCCTTTAGCCCAATGTGTGGGTCTAGTAACAACCATGACAAAACAAGCAAACTTCCCTAACCTAGATCAAAATGACAAATGAGAAAGGGAGATGGACTACCTCTCTCCTATGTGCCCAACCTTTGATGGTGATCCCAATCCCTTAGCTCCCAGGCTTGCTCCTTGTTATTCCTTGTGTTTGAATACCTACAAGAGAGATCAAAAGGCAACAATAATAGAGATAATAACATATGCATTCCAATATAAGTTATACAATAGATAAAGGAGTATTGTACTAAGAAAACTATCATAGACAAGTTTATGGGAAGTAAAACATGCTTTGTATTGATGATTAAATCAAAGAGGGAAGTTGTTACAGATCCATTTGGGCACATCACTCCCATCATCCAGATCAGTGTTTTAGGGCTCATCAAACCCTAATTTTAGTTGCTACATGCCCTAAACAAGTCATCCTTTTGAATGCCTCCTTCCCAGAGAGTTTCATGACTTGAAGACATCTTGAAATGACCTCTAAAGGGACCAGTGTAGGTAGGCCCATGTAAGGGTGCACTGCAAAGCAATTGAGTCCATGCCAGGTTGCTCTGCAGAGCACTTAGGCCCTCTTTCACCTACGCTAGGAGAGATTGAGCGAAATTCACATAGGGTTTGGGGAATATTCTTATCTCTTGGAGTCATCTAAAAGTTTCCCTCGCTTATAAACTCCTATGAGCTCGAAAATGGATGAGGAATGAGTTAAGATACATCTTATCCTCTCATCCCTTCCTCCATGGAACTAATTCTAAGTATGGAAGGCCATTCAGTACCCCATTTATGACATAACCTCCTTCATCCTCCTATAAATTGAACACTCATCTAAGTGATCAGGGGTTGGACTATGTTGAACTGTAAGGAGATAATAATGCTATGAGAATTGACTTTGAGAAAAGTATTGTTATGCTACAAGTTTGTCATGCTTTTGATGTGATGTGGATGGGATCCAAGCTAGAGGAGTGACTTCGAATTAGAAATGATGGTTGTAATTCCTTCTTCTATTCAATAAAGTATTTGAACTTTTTCCCCATATGTTTGTATTGTTATATAATGCTTATATGTGTGAATGTATCTGATTCCATTTACTTTTATTTAATAGATATTTTGATTTGATCGATTCTTTGTCTTTTGTTTGTGTTTACAGGTACTTCTCAAGCGTGTTAAGTACAGGAAGGAGCGATAGGATTGATATAAAGGAGACAAGAGGAAAGCGGAACTAC
This sequence comes from Pinus taeda, assembly GCA_000404065.3. Classification (NCBI taxonomy): domain Eukaryota; kingdom Viridiplantae; phylum Streptophyta; class Pinopsida; order Pinales; family Pinaceae; genus Pinus; species Pinus taeda. The sequence goes on along the minus strand of APFE031202751.1, from coordinate 61,461 downwards.
AAGTAGGTATTCTCATCTTATTTGTCTTATCTATTTCTTATAGGAAAAGGCTAAGGTGCTTTAAATTCTTATTCTAGATATGGCTACTTATCTAGGGAATTAGTATTTATCCATAGATACCAAATTCTGTAAAACAAATTGGCGACTCTGTTGGGGATGATCATCCTTCCTAGTAGCTTATCCATCTCCTAGGACACTCTTTCATACCATACTTGTGTTCATTGATTATATTTCAGCTCTTTTGCATTGAATTTTAGTCAAAATTGTGTCAAATTGCCTCTTGAAATGGCTTACTGTCACCAACGCAAGCTTGTGAGGGACACAGTGCGCTGCAGAGCACCGTTGGCTTACGGAAAATGATCTGAAGCACACTGTCTCCCATTCAGAGCTACGTTGATCCTCCTAGGGTCAGTTTCCCATCTTTGGATTGAGTTTTTGCCAACTTTCCTCTATTTGATTGTTTGTTGATTGCTCAATTAATGTCATGTCTCAGAAAACAAGTTTCTATATCCTTTGCTAGCCCTACTTTGACTTTGTTGATTAATGTTTCTTAAATGATTTCTTTTTCATTATCGATTCATTATCAAAGTTAGATTATATTCGATTAATATTTTTTCAAAAGAAAGTTCCATAAAAGTCTTCATTTCTTTCAAAACGGAACTGTCATAAAGTCTTCGTTCTTGCAAAAAGATTGATTGATTGTATGTGCATTAGTTTCCTTTTTTTCATTTCAACATTAAGGGAATTGAAAATAAAAACTTGCATTGTGCATATTGTAGTTTTTGAATGCTCATAGGAATAGTTTAGGGAAATTGCATTAGATTGTGCTCTTTGCTCTTTGATTGAAAGAAATTTGATTTCTCTATCCCTATTAGCTAAGATTTTCATTATTAAATTGAATGGAAATAATCTTTCTCATGTTAGTTTCATTCTAGGAATTGCAAACATACATCACATGGTGAACCTTGAAAGGAAAGTTCTAAAGAATATCAACTTAAAATTCATCTGAATTAACCTAATGGAGAATTGTCACCTAACACAAAAAATTTAGAGGTTCTAGGCTACATACTTGTTCCGGTGTTGTAAAACATAGCAGTTGTCGCTAACTTGTCTATGATACATTCCGAGTGTAATACCTCATTCCATGTACGTGAGTATATCATAGCTCATCCACATACCTTCGGGTATATAATGCAGTGTTATAGTACGTAAAGTATATGGGAATGCTCTCATTGTGCGGTTTCGCATTAGACAACGCTAATATGGATTGGGACTCCACGTACTTTCAGGTATATTTGGGAGGACAACACTAGGTTGCTATCCATCCTTAGGTAACCGAGTCAGTCACCTTGTACAGTGTGATACACCGAACACAACATTCGGCAAGATTGCCTACTTGTACTTCTCGGTTCGCTGGGAGGTATTCTGCAGTTCAGAGTTGCTTGGTAAACCTTTTGCCTAAATTATCCCTCTTTTCTTTTGTTATGTTACTTTGATTAAAATAAAATTAATTGACTACGGATAACATCCTCCATGCTCACTCCTTAGTTGGTATTAGGTTGAGACATATGGCAACAAATCCGGAGTCCACCAATCAAGGAATTCCTTTTGATGGGAATCCTAGTCATTTTCCTCCTTTTGGAAATATTGGTGCTCCTTATATGGCTACATTGTCCCTTCTAAGGTTTACCATTGGCTTGCTAGTATGGTTGTTTTCAACCTTCTTGGTTCAAAATGTCATGATTTTTCCGCAATTGAGTACTCCTCCAATTGGACAAAATCAACCTCCAGTTGATCCTAGAGTTGACCCTTTGCCTTCTTCCTCGGTTTTTTTTTCTTCCCCTTCTTCCTCTTCGCCTGGTGAAAGTATTGGTACTAGTAACCAGGTGGTTAAGAAGAAGAAGAAAGGGCATAATAAGAAGAATAAGCAAATTCAGCAGAGGGGCAACTAAGCAACCATTGCTTTGAATGCAACTTCTAATGAGAAACCATCCGATAAGCCTCACAAAGTTCGATATCCATGCAAACTTTGTAGGGGAGACCATCTTCTTCAAAATTGTCCTAATATTCCTCAGATCTTAGAAGAATGGTTGTCTCATTCACATCATCCTATGTCATCAACTTCTCGAGATCATGTTGGTGACACACCATCAACTAGTGATAGTAAAGTTCATGGAATTAAGGGTAAAGTTAAGTTTCCCTCTAGGTTGTGTGAAGGGAATCACCCCATTCACCTTTGTCCCTATCTGGATGAAGCCCAAAAAGTGTTGGATAACTGTCCTTCTTCTCCGTAGCGACCTCCATCTGGTTACAAGAGACTCTCCCTTAATCCTTTGCTAGTTGATGAATTGAATGACCAAAAGCAATCGTCGATCAAACCCACTCTCTCTAAAAGTGAATCTTATGATTCTTTACTTGACCCAAATCAACAGGTCAAGGAAATATTTGACCCGATTTCACCTTCAGTTAATCGTACCTTTCCCATAGAAAGTGAGTATGATACTGCTTAGCTTCTTTTTGTTTCTTCAGATTCCAATGAGCTTGGAGGCAACCCCCCTATTCCATCAAGACAGGAGGAAAATCCTCCCATTCTCGTAACTCAAGGGGATAATTTTCCTGTTTTTATGGTACCCGCTCCAAGTAGTCTAGTCACTTCCTTTGATTGGAATCGACTGGGAGGATTTCGTCCTCCTTCTTATGTGCCTTTCCGGGTCATAGTACAAGTTTGTAATATGATTGTATCTAGAACTATTATAAATGAAGGTGCATCTGTGAGTATCCTTTCCTCCACTGCTTGGCAAGCACTCGGTTCACTGCCGCTTGTGCCTGTTAGCTAGAATTTGTTGGCTTTTAACAAAGGAACGAGTCAAACATTAGGGATCCTTCCTCAATTACCTATTAGTTTGGAACAAATAATTGTTTATCTCAATGTGATGGTAGTACCAAGCCCTTTAGATTACAATTTACTTCTTGGGCGTGACTATGTTTATGACATGGGAGCTATTGTTTCAACACTCTTTCAAGTGATGTGTTTCCCGCATAAAGGGATAATTTTCACCATTGACCGACTTTCATTTCTCGGTCTGAATATGGCTTCCAGTCAACCATCTTCCCTAAATGGTCCTTTTGTACCAATGGTATCATCCCCTCCACAAGTTAATTATGTGGCAATCCGTTCCATGCCTACATCAACTAACGATCAATTCAGTGATGTTGTACATTATGCACGGGGGCATTGGAACCAGATCTCTCTAATAGATTCCTTTCTACGGATCCCTTCCAGAGCACTGTTCTCCCATCTGATGAGAACCTCTTGGAAGTCATGACCTATTATGAGTCATGATCGAGAAAAATGAGGATAGTTCTTTTACTGTGTCAACCTCATTAAAAAAATGAAACAGCTCCCATGAGGATAGTCCCTTGTCTTGTGTCAACCTCGTTAAAAAATGAAACCAAGGATATGAGGATAGTTCCTTGTCTTGTGTCAACCTCATTAAAAAATGAAACCGAGGATATGAGGATAGTTCCTGGTCTTGTATCAACCTCGTTAAAAATTGAGATAATGAGTATGAGCATCGTTCCTTGTCTTGTGTCAAGCTTGTTAAAAAATGAAACAAGGAACCTAAGTAAAGTTCCTTGTCTTGTCTCAAGCTCATTAAAAAATGAAACAAGGTCCCCTAGAGCAAAGTTCCAAGTCAATTCTTTGATTAGATCTCGTAAAATCCCAGTCGAGTCTCTCACTTGATCTCATAAAAGAACCTTCATTCCATCCACCTAATAGCCACGAGTAGTCTACTTAGGTGAATGTAATGAAGCTTGGGGGGCATGCACCTAGTGGTAAAGTTAATTTTCCCTGTAGGTTACGTGAAGGGAATTACCCCATTCACCTTTGTCCCTATCTGACGAAGCCAGGAAGGTATTGGATAACCGTCATGCTTCACCACAATGACTTCCATCTAGTTATAGGAGACTCTCCCTTTCATCATGCTGGGGGCATGTAAACCAATCTCAAGCATAGTTCTTCATTTCAAGCTTGTGTAAAAATGAAATTGAATCCAAGCATAGTTTTTCGTTTCATTCTTGTGTAAAAATGAAACTTAATCCAAGCATATTTTTTTGTTTCAAGCTTGTGTAAAAATGAAACTGAATCCAAGCATAGTTTGTCATTTCAAGCTTGTGTAAACATGAAACTGACTCCAAGCATAGTTCCCTATGGTTCAAGCTTGTGTAAAAATGAACCCATCTACATTTTAACCCTTGTGATGTCCATTATATCAGCCCTTTCAATTAGATGAGCCTTGGTTTTCCTCCTTCCATCGTCACTATGTTCTTTGTTGATCATACACTTTCACTTTGTTTTTTTAACCCTTTTGAGGAACAGTTGCAATGAGTGGCCTTATTAGCCAGCCTCTTCACATAAATCAACATGTTTTGAGAAGTTCCAACATCATCGGAACCAGTTGATATCCTAGACACCACTCATTCCTCAAAGTGGAGTTCTCTTTAAGCTCTTTTCAGACTCTCGAAATATGAAAAGATTGTCGAGCGCTTGTCCTTTTCAGCTCATTAATGGATTGGAAATGACATCTACTCAGTATAAGCTTAACCCTTTTTTGGGTTGATATAGATTAACTATGAAAAAACAATACATTGATCAAACGTGGTCAATAGGTTCTCTCTCGTATTGTTTTATGCTTTTTTGGGCTTGAGAGACAAATCAATGAAAAAGAACTTGTGGAGTTTTCTTTTTGTCCCTTTTCAAACTCTCTAAACATGAAAAGGACCGAGTTATCTTTGTCGTTAAACTCATTAAAACATCAAATAGTGACAAACTTGTCCATCTAGACAAGACTGAGTTTCACCTTCGCTAGACTCGTTAAAACATCACATAGTGATGGATTCACCCGAAGGGTGGAATTATACAACAAGCATATGTTATCCTCCTCAATCTTGATAAAAATAAAGAGGTATTGGTCGAAAATGTCTGGGGAAAATGGGAAAAATGGGAAACCCTCTTTATGGTAGCAGGTCGCTCTTGAACATGACACTTTCACTTCATCACCATGACTACTTGGGTTGGATTATCAACTTGATGGTTATCATACCATTGGTCTATCATACCATCCATCACTTTGTTTTGGGTAAATACTACCAATTCATTTTAGTGTCACTGACATGTTCAAGAGAATTCATCCAGTTTAAATTCATCCTTTACAGTACCAGAAACCTTCATTTTCACAACCTCCATTCCTAAACCTTGTGTTGTCAGTCAAGTTTTGTCTCCAAAATAATTACACTTGTTTCGTGTCATTGATGTGGGATACATCAAGGCCCTTCTGTGACAAGTCGCTTCCTGTCGACGTCAGCACATTATCCAAGAAGTTCACTTAGAAACACCCTTCGAATACCTTGAGGATTGCATACATCAATGAAAATTTTCTCGCTTCCGACGATAGGTTGACATCACTAGCCTTTGACGGAAAGACTTTGTATGGTGTTCAATGTCAAATCATCCATTCACACCATGCAGAATGTACTGCAGTACCTTAAGGATCATTATCATTATCAATGATTTCTCTTGTGTATATTAACGGATTACATCATTGGCTGGTAATTAGATGGTGTCTTCCCATGTTTGACTTCAGATCACATATTCACATGGTTAGACTCGTACCTCAGTGAATGACTGAATGAGATAGAAGACCCCGGATCTAGTTTCATTCATCCGGGCTGTGATTTCAGGAGTACTAAATCATATGTACAATGGCTTTACATTGATGGTCATTTCGATCATGGGTCTATATCCGTAGAATATTGTTTGTGTACATGTAATGAAAGTTTATATGCTGAGCATGGGTATGCCTTCCCTCCAATTCATTTAAAAAATCAAAATATCATCATATATGTATTGTAATTAATGCAGGTCACCTTCCACTTCGAAACCTCCTCATTACATTGTAAATCATTTCATTCGACATTAACATTTTTTTGACTTCATGCTTTAGGGGGTAGTTGTTACAAATCCATTTGGGCACATCACTCCCATCATCCAGATTAGTGTTTTAGGGCTCATCAAACCCTAATCTTAGTTGCTACATGCCCTAAACAAGTCACCCTTTTGAATGCCTCCTTCCAAGATAGTTTCATGACTTGAAGACATCTTGAAATTACCTTTAAAGGGACCAACATAGGTAGGCCCATGTAAGTGTGCACTACAGAGCAGTTTAGTCCATGCCAAGGTGCTCTGCAGAGCACTTACACCCTCTTTCACCTACGCTGGGCGAGATTGAGCGAAATTCACATAGGGTTTGGGGAATATTCTTATCCCTTGGAGTCATCTATGTTGGAATATAATCCTAACATTACATTTATTTTTTAGCCTAAGTATCCTTGACTTAGCCACATGCACTAAAAATTATGTTCACACTTGGTTTTTGGTAAACTAGCTCGATGGACCAACTTTCCCTTGTTTTTTGCCTTTAAAGGCTTAATATTATGGAAATATTGGTCCAACCACTTTCGTAAACCATTTAGACATCTAAGTGCATGTTCACACCTAACCACACCTCATCCACTTGAGTTATTTCAGGATTGGTGCCCCACATGAAAATTCCCCCTTAAATCAAGGGATTTGGTCCCCCTGACCATTTTAGCATGTTTTAAAGTTGCCTTCCTTTGGAAATGCACCCCTCCTCATGTCTTCCTCATGGTTGATAGTTGGCATAGGTTGTCTTGAGTCATTGTTGCTATTTTAGGCCTCCCCTTAGCTTTGCTTAGGCTTTTCTAGTTTTTTACTAGTTTTTTCCTAATTTTCTAGATTCAACAATTTCTATATAACCACCTCCCTTTGGGATTAGAGGTTTGGTTGCTCATGTATTACTATTGTTCATTAATTTAATACATTGATTTTATGGAGCAAATTCTTTATTTCCTCTCTTTAATATCAACAAATTACTTGTGTTTAATTTAATAAGAATTCTAGATCTATCGGAGTTTCTGCAGGAATTCTACATGGTATCAGAGCTAGTTCGAATCTAGTGGATTGTACATGGTTTTATTTGCAGGAATAGATAATTAGGAGGCGCATCAAGTAGAAATGGATCATCTCTCTCAGCCCACAAAACTCGTTCTAAATCCTTTCAATTACTTTTAATGAAAGACAGAGATCATTTTGCTCCTCCGAAGCAAAGGGCTTTACAAGGTAACAATGGGAATGGAGACTGAACCGACTTCTGCAGCATAGAAGATCAAGTATTTCAATAAATTAGATGAAGCAATTGGGCTGATATGCCTATCAATTTCCAGAGAAATCCTCTTTCATGTCAGTGGATCCACCACTCCCAATGCGATCTGTACCACATTGGAAGGACTATTCGTCAAGCAGGATGAAATGAGAGTGCATCAACTGGAGAATGAACTCATATCCCTCAGTCCAACTCATTTCAGAAAACTACAAGAATACTTCACCAAGTTTAAATCCTTCCTCGTTGAACTTTATGCATGTGGAGTTAAGAAAGATGAAGATCAACTCATACTTTCGATTCTCTCGAAATTAGTCCCTGAATATTCCGTATTTGTATCATCTTTTCAAGCATCTAAATTGACTCAAGAAAAATGGAAAATGCCTCCATTGAATGAATTCATTGCAAAATTTACTTAAGAGCAATCTAAGTTAGGCCAAATGGGTGCCATCAAGCATTCAAACAACCAAGCACTTGCAACTATTGATGTTCCAAAGAGTAGTGGAAGAGACAAGCAAAAAGGGAAGGGTAAATTTAATGAATTGAAGAAGGAGACCCGTACAATCTTTAGAGAGCTCTTCTTTGCCTAAGGGTAAGAAGAAGAAGGAAAGAACACTTTACAACTATTGTTCCAAACTCTTTCATCTCAAAGAAAATTGCATGAGGAAAACAATCGATGAGAATGCAAAGAAGAAGGATGATAACAAAACGGGAGATGGGAGAGGGAGAGCACGAGATGGTCATGCTTTAATGGTTGTCACATCCACTCCATCAGCTTGGATCGATGATTCAGGTGCATCAAACCATATGGCTACATCAAAATATGAATTTTCCTCCATCGAAGAAAGCACCAGATCCCCAATTTACTTGGGAGATGCCACACCCGCAAAGGTGTGTAGAGAAGGAATTGTAGACCTTGAAGGGGACTGCTTCACAAATGTGCTTCATGTTCCCTCACTGTCTAAAAATCTTCTCTCGATATATCAAATAACTCATCCTGGCTCTGGAAGAAAGTCGGAGTTCAATCTGGACTCTGCAATGATTACCGACATTTCCACGGGCTCACGGCTTGCACATGGAATTGCAGATCACTGTTCTCGTTTGTATTTCTTCACCCAATTTGTTCCTAAATCTATTAGCATTATATTTCTATCACAATCTAATGATATTAGTATGTTATGGCATGAAATATTTGGCCATCTAAACTATAATTACTTGCATCAACTCAGCAAGGAAAACATGGTATAAGGGTTGCCCGCTATAGAATTCACAAGTGGTGTATGTCAAGGATGCATTCTTGGCAAGCATATGCAAAAAAAATTTGACAAAGGGAAGGCATAGAGATCTGTTTCACCTCTTGGGCTGACTCACAGGACATCACGGACCCATTCCTGCAGCCTTCAATTAGTAAGACTCGATATGTACTCACCTTCAAAGATGATTTCTCTCACTTTACTTAGGTATTTTTTCTGAAATTAAAATTGGAAGTATTTGAATGCCTTATAGAATTTGAAGCAATTGATGAGAATGAGTCTGGGTGTAAGATTAAGATAATTTGTACTAATAATGGGGGGGATTATGTCAACAAATATTTGCAGCAACTTTGTATTGATGCAGGTATACAGCTACAAAACACAGTGCCATATACACCACCGCATAATGGTGTCGCGGAGAGGAAAAACCAGTCATTAAAAGAGATAAGAGGAAGAATAAGAGGAAGAATTTGGAGCCTCAAAGTGTTAAATGTATATTTTTTGGATATCCTAACAGTGTCAAAGGATATAAATTGCTAGACTCTCACACTGAAAAGTTCCTTGTAGCTCGAAGTGGAAATTTTGAAGAAGAATCACTGCATGATTTTTCAGTAGACCCTGCCGAGGAATCGCTTGTTGCCACTGATGAGGAGTCTGAAACTTCTTCGAGCACTTTAGAGAAGCCATCAGAGAAGCCTCTTGGGTCTGATTCAAAGGATGAGGAGCAGGTCATGGCTGCTCCAACTCAACTGCCAACTTGGGCAAAGAAAACCCTGCAAGATGCAGGTGAACTAGTCGGTGACACTTGGTTCAGATCCATAGTCACACTCTGAGGCTATTGGAAACCCTCTTTGGGAGGCTTCCGTGGATGAAGAGTACTTTGCTCTCATGGAAAACAACACATGGGACTTGGTTCCACTTCTGAAAGAAAGAAAGCTTGTTCGATGCCGATGGATCTATTGAACAAAGATTACTGCATATGGTGAGATCATAAAGTATAAAGATCGACTTGTTGCAAAAGGATACTCACAGGTACATCGCATAGACTACACAGAGACATTTACACCTATTGCAAAAACGGACTCCATTCGACTAGTTTTAGCCATTACTGCTACTCGTAGATGGGAATTATCACATGGATGTGAAGAGTACATTTCTTCATGGAGATCTCAAGGAGGAGATATATATGGAGAAGCCACAGGGATACATTCAGAACTCTTCCCTCGTTTGCATATTAAAGAAATCTTTGTATGGACTAAACCAGGCTCCCAAAGCCTAGTATGCAAAGAAGGATTCTTTCCTGCTTTCCATTGAATTCATTCGATGCAAATCTGATCTGAATGTTTATTTGTTGCAACATGATGATTCCCTTTTGCTGATATTACTTTATGTATATTATTTACTGATGACAGGGAACCTTACCTCAACTATTGATTCGGCAAAATCAGCATTGCGCGATCGATTTTCCATGACAGATTTGGGACTGTTGCACTACTTTCTTGGTCTTGAAGTTTCTCAATCTACTTCAGGGATCAAGATGGCATAGTCTAAGTATGCATCAAATCTACTTATCTACTTTCAGATGACAGAATGTAATCCAGCAGCATCTCCCTTTCTTTCGGAGATCAGAATTGAGGATGCAGGTACTACACCTTTGGTGGACAGTGCATTGTATCGACAAATGGTTGGGAGTTTGTTGTATCTTACACACAATTGACCTGATATATATTTTGTAGTAGGAGTTTGTTCTAGATATATACAGGAGCCCCATGAGCTTCACTAGAAAGTTGCAAAGAGAATCCTTAGATATGTGAAAGGCACTTCTAGTTTTGGTATCTTTTATGTTGCAGATTGCCCATTTTCATTGATTGGGTACACAGATTCTGATTGGGTTGGCGATGGTACAGACCGCAAGTCCACCTCTAGTTATGTTTTCATCTTTGGTTCAGGGCCATTTTGCTGGTATAGTAAGAAGAAATCTATGATTTCTTTATCCACAATCGAGGTAGAGTATAGAGGTGCAATGAATGCAGCTACACAGGATGTTTGGTTGCAAGGGCTTCTCTCAAAGTTCGGTATTCAATATCCACTTCCAAATGTCATATTTTGTGACAATAAGGGGTCCATTCAAATATCAATTGATCCATTTTAGAGGTAGAGGACCAAGCACATCGAGATTCACATGAATTACATCCGCGAGCTAATCCATGACCGAGTCATATCACTGCAATACTGCCCCACTGAGCAGCAGGTTGCAGACATCTTCACCAAGTATTTCATTGAAAAGAAACTTTCAGAATTGAGAGCTATGCTTGGAGTGGTGGAGATAGTTGAGTAGGCCCTTCTGGCCACTTAGCCCTTTTCTCCTCTTTTATGGGGGGGTGTTCCCATGAGGTTTTCCCTCTTTCTTCATTTTATGAGGATCTTTTATTTATTGTACCTGAGTATGTTGGGTCCCTATAATACTAGTGATTACCCCATTACTATTGTAGTTGTACCCCTTATTAATATTGTTGTGCCTCTATTGTCCCCATATTGTTATTATTGTGCCCCATAGAATCCCTCTATTGTTATTTTTGTGGCTTATATTATTATTGTTAGGTCGGCGGGGTTATATTGTGACTCCTTAGACTCCTATATATAGAAAGGAGGTTTTGTCATTTGAATCATCCAAGAATTGTTCATTTATGTAATGTAAAGGAGGTTTCCCCCTCGAAGAGGCTAAATTCTAAGGCGTTGATCTACTTTTCTATCTTTTTCTTGAGCTGGTTTCATAACATTTGGTTTCAGAGCTTTGGATTCTAGGGCTTCACTGCTCCAAATAGGTTATCGTGGCATTTTCGCGATAAATTTGTTTTCTGTGATGTTTCAGAGGATAAAAAAAACTAATTTGAGAAGAGATCACATTGAATCTTGGGTCCGAATTTCAGAGCTTTTCGCGCTATATTTTTGGAGATATGATTTGAGGAATTTGGTCTTTTTGCAGACTCTTGAATTACACTCCAAATTGGTGACCTAAGGAAAATCATCATAATTTTCTCTCTAAGCATTGGATTGAAATTTTGTAAGGTATAGAAAGAGGATGGACTATAGTTTCTTGTATATATTTTTCAGAGACAAAGGTCGAAACAGTGACTCGTGGCATGTCATACAAGTTCGCTTTACTGAACTAGTCTATAATCAGGTCACTGTGGGAGATTTCACAAACTTTTCCTTGCAAGATCCAATTTGGATCATACTAGTGGCATTGGAAAGAGGACTTACAGAGCTACTGCAAGGTCGTAATTTCAAAATGGACTGACCAAAAGACAGAGAGATACGTCAGAGACAATAATTGAGACTCCTACAAAGGAAAAAAAGTGTGTATATTTTCTTAAATTTTTGCTTAAGTTTGGTTTGAAAATTTATTTTGAAGGAATTCAAAGGGGATAGTAGAGCATTATTATCGGTAACTTGCCCTGAGGAAAGAAAATGCAAACACCAAGTAAGCAACCTAAAAGCTCTAGCATGACTCATGAAGAAGAGGAAGAAATGCTACATGATATATCAATATTACAAGACCAAGTGCAACAAAGGTCACTCTCACAAAAGCTAATAGAAGCTAAGCTAAAGGGCGTGGAAGCTAAGATGGATGATTTGAAGATAGATTTGAAGACATATTTGAAGAGTAACATGGTAGATCTGAAGACAAATTTGACAAATTTTCTATAAGAAATACTTACTAATGGTGAAAAGGTAGTAAAGGAAACTCATGATGCGAACAAAAGAAATTTTAATCATGATTTAATACACGCTAATGTGGGATCGAAGACCCACCATATTCCAAAAATCGATATGAGGAAGTTTGATGGCAATGATCCCGCAACATGGATATTATAGATGGAGCAATTTTTCAATCTCAATAATATGCAAAACACACAAAAGGTACATATTGCAACTTTATATTTGCAACCAAATAAGTTTGTATGGTATCAATGGCTTTACTATCGTAAAAAAATTATCGCTTGGGCAATTTTTACAGAAGAATTGATAGCACATTATGAGGATACAAAAAGCAACACTTTTTTTAGCCAATTGAGAAGTCTCAAACAAAATGGTTCAATAATGGAGCACAATGAGGAGTACCAAAAATTTAACATAAGGGTAAAAAATATTCCAAAGGAGCATAGGATTGATGTGTTCATAGGGACTTTAAAGCCTAATATCCAACATGATGTTCGCCTCTGGGAACCTGATTCATTAGTATAAGAGTGTTACAGAATAGTGTTACAAAATAGTGTTACAATATAGTAAAACATAAAACAAACAAACAATATAGTAGTAACATGAATTAAAATTATTAATATACTAATAATATGAATTAAATAATTCTAATGATTAGTATAATAGTGTTACAAAATAGTGTTACAATCTAGTAAAACATAAAACAAACAAACAATATAGTAATAACATGAATTAAATAATGATAATGATT